>JXCR01127722.1:20719-43626 GCA_002079205.1 Phalaenopsis hybrid cultivar
TAAAGTGCTCTTTCATCTAAACTATGAAAATTATGAAGTCAGTTTGACTTCATCCTTTTCAAAACTCAACTTTTTTTAACGTCCTTCCGAAGCGGGCAACGGGATTTCAATTCCGATGACCGACAGTTTCTTACGGGCAAACCCCATACCAAAAATAGTGCCGACATATACCCTTGAAAAGGTTTTGTTTTAAGTATATGGTTGTATTTGGTTTTACATTTAGTTTTCCAAATCACTTCACAATTCGGTTAGGAACTATGAGAAGAATGAGAGAACGAAGTTATTTAGTTTCACAAGAGAGTAAAAATATTCATTTCTTATCACAATGTAATAGCTCACTTGAAAAGATCTTGGAGGAACAAATGCATCATGATTCAAAAATAGGTTTTCTTTGACCAGGAGTCCTTTGACTATACCTAAAAGGAATTAGATCAGCTCACACTCATCTAAAAATTAATACTAACCTTCACTTGGGGTGTGCTACATCTATAAGGAGTAGTTTCTTAAGCTTATGGATGAGTGTGATCAATTTATCTTTGACAGCCTTTGCTCTCCTACAAAAATAAATTTAGTATGAATCTTTGGTTCCGCTTGTTGAGAGTTGGTGGTTTTACACCTTGCTATAAAAAATTTATTGGCTGAGCTATTTTTGACTAGAATTGGTTCTTTTTCAGTAGAGTTGGATTTAAATATGAAAATATTAAGGTAATAAGATTTGGGACTTCTTTGCTCTTGATAATCATTTTTTTAGAGATTAAATGTCGTATCTTATTTGTCATGAGCTTGGTCATGTTTGTTTCCAACATTCTTCGTAACGTCGTTATGTTGTCCAAAAAAAGAGACTTAATATATTAAAAATAACATTTATTGTGGTGGGCAGAAAACTTTAAAGTGTACTCCCTTCAAAGCCCATAAAAAGAAATTTCTTGGGAGCCAAGAGTTCTTATTTTCAAAAAGAGTGACTTCTTGTTGTGATTTTTGAAGATTTTCAACTTCATTGTCTTCTAATGGATAAGGCTACCGTCAAAGAGATGAGGATCTGAAGGTCGCGTCTTCAGTTCATACTTTATCGATAGAGATTGAAGGAACTTAGGTTTATAGTGGAGGAATTGTGGAAGAAGTCAAATTTTATGGGGAGTTGAATGTCATAGAGGAAGATACTTTCCGTAACCTCCTTATAAAAATCATTGATTGCAAGAATCTGACTTTGGATATAGTAGAGATGGTTGTCCTAGGTAATAAGACAGGCATCCTCCTTCTAAGATTTATCTACTGAGCAAGATTCCTCTTGATCTAAATGTTTTGGTAGAAGGTCAAGTTTCCACTCATTGAAAGGACAAAAAGAACTAATTCCATTATTCTTCTTGTACCTTCCTTCGATGGTGTGTACACTTTGCTTCTTGATCTTAAGCTCTTTGAACTTGACAAGAATTCACCTGAAATCTCATACGTGGTTGAAATGCAGAACTATTAGTTTTTCAACTGGTTGATTTGGGGGCTGCCTATTAGTTTTTTAATTGGTTGATTTGGGGACTGCCTTTGAGGAATCTCCTTTAACTAATGGAGCTCCTTTAAGAGGTTACATAGAAGATAGTCAAGTTTTTGACCAAGGTAATGCAAGTCCACTTCCTGAAGCTTCTTTTCACTTCAAATACAATCACTATTTGTTTTCAGATAAATATGAAAAGGATGAAAAGGAAGGAGGGATAAACTGAGTGATGACAATGTTAAGCGCATAATAGAGTTAGTCGTATCTGCAACTGACCATACTTCATAGAGGCATGTTGATCCCAAAACTGCTTATATGCAACAGTATAACAAAAATTATGATTATATTTTTTACTTTTATTTTCTTATTTCACAATACAACCAAAAACTTGATCTTGAAGAAAAATAAGAATTTAAATTTTAATTTATATATATTGGGATACTACGTAAGTATATGTATCATTATCAACTAATATAAGGCTTTTTGATTAAGACCTGAATATCGAACCCACAAGAAAAATATGTAATATGCACTTTTTGGAAAACTTTCTATTTTTAAAAAGATAATTATTTAAATTAAAGACGTTTTTGCAGTAAAGACAGTTTAAATATTTTTTGTAATTTTAATATTTTGACAAAAATAAAACAAACTTAAAAAAGATAACTTGAGTTTTTATAGAAGAAAAACACTAAATATGAAAATATCTTTCTCTTTATCATGAATCAGTAACACGTATAGGAATTCTGTTACAGAAGTATGCATATTGTGTTGTGTCAAATAGGAGAATTAGTATTCTTTACCTTTGCTAAGATGCTATAAAGAACATTAGCTAATTTAAAGTTTGAATAATTCTGAAGACTGACTAGGCAGGGAAGATAATAGCTCTCACTCTAGAGTTCCCTCGATTCCCTCCACGTGGGGGCTAACATCTCGTATCATAACCTAAAACAATAAACCAAGTTGGGGGCTTTAATCTGTCATTTTAAAGTCCTCTAACTCTATACCCTTCAATGAATATTTTCCTATTTATTAGCACTCAATCATATGAACTATATTCTCATTCATACAACCTCATGTGATTCTTTTCAATTATTGACTGAGACAATATCAGCCCGATTCTTACAGGTTCTCACAAAAAATTTTAACATCTGTATTGACAATCAAAAAATAAATGAAGTACATGGATTTAAATCATCACAACTTCTTCCAACATTAAAGATCAATACACTCCATAACTTCCATCCAACACTTAATTACTTATCATTTTAAGAAGAAAGATAAAGAAAACTATTCAGAATCTATGGAGAAAACAAAACCACATTTTAGTTTAAAAGTAGAAATCATTGTCAAACCAACAACAAGTCTTAATTAAAACCAAAAGTAGTCTAAAACAAAAGATGAAAACTTATCTCAAGTCCTCCACCAAACTCTTGAAGTTTCTTTGAATCTCTTCTCTTTTACAACGCTCTCAATATAAAACTAAAATAAAAAGGATAAATATGTGGTGGCTGAAAATCTCTCCAACTAACTCCCCAATTTTAGAACTTTCAAAACTTTCCCAGTACTTTCAGGACCCTTTCAAAGTCTTAATCTTCCTTCTTTTATAAATCTCCAAAATGTGCATTGAAATCTCTTCAAAATGTGTCTTGATTTGATGTGTTTCCCTAAGAGATGCATCCTTTCGCAATAAATTTCGTCCATGGTGGTTGTAACAACCTATTATGCCAATAGGTGCCTCAAAAACCTCTTCAAAATTTGTAAAAACCAAATTTACTCATCCAATAAGTGCTAGTGGAATTTAAGCGTGGAGCCTCTAGCGTTTAGGCTCGACCTTCTCTGTTTAACCAGTGCTTAAGCGCCAGATTTGACATTAAGGCGCCAAAACTCTTTTGCACATTTTTCACATTTTTGCTCCAAATTTGATCATTTTTCACTCCTTTAAGCATTTTTCACCCTTTTTACCTGTAACTGCAACAAAAATATAAAAATATCTTCCATTAAAGCGCAATATCTCAAAAATAGATATAAAAGTGTGTATAAAAATATTATATATTTTAGGCGTATCTCATGTCATTTCAAATCCTGAAGTGGTGTTTAATACAGTTGAAGGTACTCAAAGACTTGATGAATTGGTGGCAAGTGCTTCGCTCATAATATAGGTGATCCATAATACTGAGCAAGGTGATCTGAAGTGTAACCTGCTCATAGTGGAAGAAGGCCTATTACAGGTTAGGGAGCTCTGTTGGGATTCCAGGGAGCACATAACTGACCTTGAGACCAGAGAGGTGGAGACTGACTTGAAACCTCACAAATGAATTGACGAGATGGAAGCGATTGTTGACATCAAATTTTTATATCACGTAAGTAAGGTGGCCACTTGAATGTATCTGAAAGATTCACTACTCACTTGTACCTCAAGATACCCATCTGAGACCTTCTAGTATGTCTTTAGAGCACTGGTTTATGATGATTTGATCTTACCTGGGAGAATCTGCCATTAGATGGGCTTACTCATGACATGAGACATGTTTGGTGTCGATTCTAGTGTTTAGAGAACATATCATATCCACATAAAATCTCTCATGGATAAGGGAATCCATCGAAGCTTCCCGTAGGCGTTCCATAGAAGGTAAGGGTTTAAAACAATGTAACCACGACGTGGTTTGAGGCGACCATCGACAAAGAATCCCCTGATAAATGAAAAATAAAAATATTCATTTCTAAAGTTATAGGATCATATTTGATTCCACATAGCTTTCAAATGAAGAAAATCCTTTACTATATGTTTTTGATGAAAATGAGGTATTTGGGGCTATACCGGTGCTAAGGTGCCAGCCACAGGCACCTAGGGTCCCAAAATAACCACTAAAGAGCTTAAAACTAGAGAGCTAAACAAGTAGGCACTAGTCTTTGGGTACCTAGGTGCTCAGATTGCCCTCCGGAGCCTCCAAACCGAGAACTAAACAAGTACGTGCCAATCTACTTGCTCTCAGGTGCTAGTCCTGCGTGCCTAAGTGCCCCCTTCCATGCAGCATTTTGCTAGCCCTTGGAAAGTAGGCACAAAGAACCCAGCGACAGGGTGCCAGGATCAAGGCACCTAAGCATAAGATTAAATTTTTGGCCCCATTTTCTTCTTAGCGTCTTCACCAAACCCCATTAAAAACCACCTTTTAAGTATCTGAAAAGCTTGCTTAAGGGGATATTTATGGAATATTCAACGGGGGAGAGCTGGAGTGGCCATGTGTCTACTTATTTGACACATGAGAAGCTTTGAGGAAAGGAGTTGCATGGGGGAGAAGTAACCAAGGTAGCTAAGTCTTCCCGCCATTCTCTTCCATTCTGTGTAGGGCTTCATCTTGGAGTGTCCTTCTTCTTCCTCGAGTGGTGAAACCTAGAGTGGTCCTCTTCCTTGGTGCTGAAAGTATTTATTCTAGAATTTGGATTGGAGAACATTGAGATGGCTGAGAGAAGGGGTTTTCTCCGAAGAGCCCCTACTTCTTCTTCCTTTTCTTCTTCCCGGTGATTTTTTCTTCTCATTCTTCTTCGTCTCCCTCCACCACTTCACTTAAGTGCATGAGGAGACCTTTCTTGCAGAGGAGTTTGGCTAGTGAAGGATCTAGTTTTTTTCTCTCCTATGCAAAATGAGAGCTTCATTCTAACTTGAGGAAGGATTGTCAGTGCTTCGCTGAAGCTCGAAAATTCATTAGAACAGGACTTTTTCATCTCTCCTACCGCTAGGAGAGATTCTTTCAGAACAAAAGTTGGACATTGATCGACCACTGTGGCAGTAAGATTGATTAAAATTTTGCTCTTTGACACTTCAAAACTTACCACGGGGAAAGTCAACCCTACAACACAAGTGGACATATCAAGTAGTACTTCAGTTAAAGAGTGTCGCATATCAATCCCACAGAAAAAATGCAATATTTGCATCCATAGAAAAACCTCTATTTTAATAATTTAGCTAACTTAGCTTGGCGTCTTTGAAAAATAGGTTTGAAATCTTAATTCTAATGAAAACGGAATAGATCGCAGATGGTGGAAACAGTAAACTGGAAAGATCTCAAGAGTTCCCTCAAGTTTGATGAGGCTCATGCCGCTATTATTAGGGGATTGTGATGATCATGGTTTTTGTAAATGTTTTCCTACTTGATTTGTTATAAATCACGGATATGTTACTCATTATGCCTATGTCTAGGTCAAAACAAGGCTAGAAACCTTGAAGTTGAGGCCTCCTCAATCCCCATGTCATTCTACATTACTATGCTAATCACTAGAAAGATTGCAGAATTCCAATGGTACATGTCAACTCTCTCGGGATTGTATGGTTAACCCTTTCCTTCCAATATGCAACGTTTAGAAGTCGTAGTTTCATGAAACATTTTAACATTATAGTTGGCAAGACTAGGAGTAAATTAAGAATGGAGGTTAATCAGCAACAAGGCTCATGAAAACATGGGAAAACATTAATGAAAAATCATCTTAGAAAACCACAACGCAAATCATTACCCCTACATCACAAAGGCATAAAGAAAAGTCTAGCCACACATTGTCGAGAACCACAAATTCAAAATCTGTGTAGATTTTCATTACAGAAGATAAATAGGAGTAATAATTTAGAATAAAAGTTGTCCTCTCCACAAGAATAACACATTTTTCTCTCATAAAATAGATCTCTAAAAAACTCACAAGATTTTGGTGATGGAAACTCACATCTTGAGGATTCAATCAAAAGAGAGGAAAGAACCCCAATAGAAATACTTCCTCGAATCAAAACTCACCCCTTCTTACAGCCTCTAGCCGCCCATGATGCCCTAAGATCAGCCTCATGAGTTAATTTGTAGGCAAGGCTCAACAAAGGCAATAAAATTCTCACCTAACTAAGTTTTTGCGAACTCATGCAGGCATGCCGCAAAGATAGCGAGGGTGTGTTAGGTTCGGCACGGGAGCTCCGCAATTATGGTGCGAGTGCACTTGAATCTGAACTATTGAGCGTGCGGGTACGGACACAGATGCTTTTCATTGTGCAAGGGGGTGTTGAACACTGTGTGAGTGCGCCATTTTGGCGACACAGGTGCGCTGGTTCGAAATCCTCGTATTTGTACTTGTTTTCATCTCTTTTACATTAAACTCTCTTTTCTCTCTATATTCTGTACAATTAAGACAAAACATACATTTCTCAAGCATAATATGGTATAAAAAGATGTAATACATGGGGAATTGTACTATTTAAATGTCACATATTTTAACTTTATCATCCTTCCTTTCATTACGGCCTCTAGATCTAGTTATTAGAGAATCTAAGTTAAGATTCATAATGTTTCTAGAGGAAACTTTATAACTTTAGACCTTATGCGATGCCATCATGAATCCAAGTGTGAACCTACCCTTTTAATTTTTAGCATGAAATCCCGTCGTCGTAACCCCACATTTGCGCCAGTAATTTCGTTCTCAAGATGGAAGAGAGCAAAATCCGTCGTTTGGGAGTAGAAAACAAAAAAATTCCCATTAGCTTTGACATTCCCTTCTTCGTAAAGACTTTCCTTTTGAAATTTCTTTGTGCTAGCCAAACGAAACTCACCGCCCACCGCTTTGTAGCCACAAACGATCAGGCCTCTTTGTCATGTGCATGTATTTGCATGTGCATTATGTGTTTGGCAAGGTTTTTGTTAAATATGCATTAAAACTATCTAATTTTGCACGTCACCCCATTAGCTTGTCTGATCGACCCCACCGACTTGTTCGGCAAGACCGACCATGTTTTGGCAATTCAACCGATCAGACACACTGGCTCAATTGGATCGATCGTCTTGTTCGTTGGATAGTTTGATCGACCGCATCGGCTTGATCAGCACGATCAACTATCTTTTGTCAATCTGACTGATCAGCCGCATCGGCTCGATCAGATCTATCATCTACCCTCATTGGCTCATCCAATTGGCCCCATCAACGTGATGGACAAGTCCCCTTTAGGAATATGGGCCCCTCTATTCTTCAATTAAATGCACTCCTTTTGAGGGCGCATATACTCCTTCAATTTTTTAATTTTTATTTTTATTTTTATGGGGAGTTCCTTCCCCCATAATATACTATACTGATAAATGAGCCCCTTTTAGAAACTTTGTTCAATCTTAAACATACATTACAATTTACAACAGAAGTTACAGCATTTCTTTTTAACTCTTTCTACAAGGCAACCAAAGAGCCCCTGAATTTAGAAAAACTGTAAATTTATAAGGGATTTACAATTTCTAAATTTATTAAATACTGTTAAACGCTAAATCTGATTAAACGAAAGACCCCCTCACTCTCTCCTCCAACATATCTCGGATTAGAAGCATCACAAAATTTTGAAATCCGGTCAAGACCAGCCAGGCCAGGCTCATGCTTCGCAGTAAAAGGGAAGAACCCTGAGGCAATTTCGAAAACAGACAGTTGCCGGATTAGAAAGGCTAGTAGACTGAAAAGGTTCCGAAAGCTTTAAATGCCCCCATTAATGGCAGACTCTGACGGGAGCTCGCCCGCTGCCACTCCTTGGCCTCTGGCTTTGCTTTGGAACCCCTCACTTCCTTCCCTTTGCCCGACTCCTCCTCATTCTTATCGCTGGAAGCCTACCCCTGCTCCATTCGAAATCGCGCTCCCGTTGAAATTAATCTAAAAAAAGGTTAGCGGGAGATCAAGTTTCTTTCGCAAAAGAACCTCCTTGGAGAAGAAGAGAAGATGCCGAACTGAGAATTTGGTTTCAGGGATGTATAAGAACCAGCTGCAGGAGCTAGCGCAGAGGAGCTGCTTCAATCTGCCGTCTTACGCCTGCGTGAGAGAAGGCCCAGACCATGCGCCTCGGTTCACAGCTTTCGTTAACTTTAATGGCGAGATCTTCCAAGGTCCAACCCACTGCACCACGCTTCGTCAGGCAGAGCACGCCGCCGCAGAGGTTGCCCTCACTAATCTATCATCAAGAGCCCCTTCTCGCTCCCTCGCAGCTCGGGTCCTGGTAAGCCCCNTCCATTCGAAATCGCGCTCCCGTTGAAATTAATTTAAAAAAAGGTTACCGGGAGATCAAGTTTCTTTCGCAAAAGAACCGCCTTGGAGAAGAAAAGAAGATGCCGAACTGAGAATTTGGTNCCCATTCGAAATCGCGCTCCCGTTGAAATTAATTTAAAAAAAGGTTAGCGGGAGATCAAGTTTCTTTCGCAAAAGAACCGCCTTGGAGAAGAAAAGAAGATGCCGAACTGAGAATTTGGTTTCAGGGATGTATAAGAACCAGCTGCAGGAGCTAGCGCAGAGGAGCTGCTTCAATCTGCCGTCTTACGCCTGTGTGAGAGAAGGCCCAGACCATGCGCCTCGGTTCACAGCTTTCGTCAACTTTAATGGCGAGATCTTCCAAGGTCCAAGCCACTGCACCACGCTTCGTCAGGCAGAGCACGCCGCCGCGGAGGTTGCCCTCACTAATTTATCATCAAGAGCCCCTTCTCGCTCCCTCGCAGCTCGGGTCCTGGTAAGCCCCTCTCACTGCTTCTCACAAAATGCGATTTTTATTCACTCTCAGATCCCAAGTTGCGATCTTTCTCTCTGTTACTGTGTAAAGGATGAGACGGGGGTGTACAAGAACCTCCTCCAGGAGACGACCCACAGAGCTGGGCTGAACCTACCGGTGTACACGACTGTGAGGTCCGGCCCTGGCCACCAGCCTGTTTTCACNAAGAACGTTTTGTTGTAATGGAAGTGGAGTATTTTTTGCCTCTATTTAGTGAAAATATTATAAATATGATTTAATAGTTTAGATTAAATGATTTAGTAGCCTAGATTCAATGATCTCATTATAGATGATTTGTATACATACCACTAAATCTCTATGTATTTGCATATCTAGCCCAAAAGCTTCAATTTTTACATGTACCATCTTACTCATGCATGTATATGGTATAAATGTGAAATATAAAGTTTAGGTTGTCATATATATGAATACATAAAGTTGAGTGATATGTTAAGTGACCCTAGAATATTTTTTTTATTTATTGTTTAACTAAAATGTTAAAATATGGCTTTCATTTTAGAGATGTTATCTCGAGAAAAATAGAAGAGAATATTGGAAAATTGTGAAAGCCATCATTGCTCTTAAGGTTGATGGTGAGAAATAATATATGTCAATGGCAATTGAGGAATGGATGGATGATGGAGGACTTCAATGCCAAATGGCTTTAGATGATGATAAGCATGAGATGACGGAGAAGATGCAAGATTATTTAAATGATGGAGTATGGGCAACTAAAATCTGTCAATTGGTGTTTGGAGGCTTACATTGGAAGGATGATGGTGAATGGAGTTATGGANATGTTCTTTCTCTGTTGCTCCTCAAAGTCCCCAAATCTGCAAGATTTGAGAAGGAAAACAACAGCCATGGCTGTATAGAAACAACCGTGCACTTGTTCTGCTTTTCATGACTAAAATGAACAAGCTTTGCGATGCCATTAATTGTTATCTGAGCAGAAAGCTTGAGGGAAGCTATTGGCCATGGATGGGTGCATTCAATGCTGCGTTCGGGGGTTGGGGTTGAGAGAGAAAATATGAGGTAAGAAAACAATGCAGTGTGGAGCATAGCTTTTAAGTTTGTGGCCAGTCATTCAATGGTGTCTGTCCAATCCATTAATGCCGATTTCAGTATGGCTACTTTTAATAATTTTAGGTGCCAGCCATATCGATGTCAGAGAAAGCTCTCAGTCTTCACTCTGCTGATTAATGGTTATTAAAGGCCACTAACATGGGGTAGTAAATTAGTTATATATATATATAATATCTTAGATGGGTAGTACTTTCAAAAAATTTAAATCACTACAAGGCTACAAAATTTATAATCAATTCAAAGTATTAATTAAAAAAATAGAATAAAAATTATTAAATTAGATTTAGATAATATTTTAAAATTTGTCCCAATCCTTAATAACTTATGGAACGACTCATGTTCGTAAACGGCTCATGTTCGACTCGCTAAGAAAACGAGCTGAATATGAACACGTTTTTTGAGCTTGAAATATAAACGAGGTTCGGCTCGTTTCACCCTTATAAATAAGTACTACATTAAGAATAAATAAGAAGAAATAAGATATTTAATATTGATAGATATTTTGTTTATAATATATAAAATAAGTACCAATTTTTCTAATATTATATAAATTTGATATCCTTACAATGTGTTGGGCATGTTTAGTTTGTTTTCGATACATGTACATGTCACTTTAATTTGAAGTGATCGTATGTCATAGACATTATTTAGATTATTTTTTGTAATGTTAAAATTTATGATTTGTTAGGTGATGATAATGGATGATATGAATACAAGCTTGTTATGGAAAAGAACGTTTTATTGTAATGGAAGTGGAGTATTTTTGCCTCTATTTAGTGAAAATATTACATATATGATTTAATAGTTTAGATTAAATGATTTAGTAGCCTAGATTCAATGATCTCATTATAGATGATTTGTATACATACCACTAAATCTCTATGTATTTGCATATCTAGCCCGAAAGCTTGAATTTTTACATGTAACATCTTAGTCATGCATGTATATGGTATAAATGTGAAATATAAAGTTTAAGTTGTATATATAAATACATAAAATTGAGTGATATGTTAAGTGACCCTAGAATAGTTTTTTTTAGTTAAACCATTTTAGAGATGTTATCTCGAAAAAAATAGAAGAGAATATTGGAAAATTGTGAAAGCCATCATTGCTCTTAAGGTTGATGGTGAGAAATAATATATGTCAATGGCAATTGAGGAATGGATGGATGATGGAGGACTTCAATGCCAAATGGCTTTAGATGATGATAAGCATGAGATGATGGAGAAGATGCAAGAATATTTAAATGATGGAGTATGGGCAACTAAAATATGTCAATTGGTGTTTGGAGGCTTACATTGGAAGGATGATGGTGAATGGAGTTATGGAATTTTAATACAAATTTTTATTTTTCTTTGTTGTAAAACCTCACTTGAATGTATAAATATATGCCATAGCATTTTGGAGGACAATTTAGGTAATATCTTTCATGATCTTGACTTTATCTCTTGGTATAACACCATCCCTCTCATTGTGTTGATATTTTTTTTATCATCATAGTTAAATTGTTGTTTTAGATTCATAATGATACTTATTTTGATCATAAAGATGCACAATTTAAGTTTATAATCATAGTGGTGAGTATTTGATTAAGGTTATTTGATCTCAAATATAAACATTTTTAGTATTATTGAGCTCATCCCTCTTAATTGTATTCTTCAATATAAATTTCTTGAAAATGAAGGTCAAATTATCCCGATGCTATTTTTAGGAATTTTTGTTTGAATATTTATGTGATTTGAGACCTAAAGTTAGTGCTTAATTTAGTAAATTTTTTAGTGAGATAAGTTGCACTTATCTTAGGATGAACAGATTGGGACTTGAAAATTTTAAAGTGCAACTACTTCTCAAAGTTTCCGCTAAATGTTTTCTCTTACAGTGAAAATGCTAAAATTGTGTATGGTAAACAAAAATAGTTTTTTGGAGGTCCTATGCAATTTAAAATAACTAGTTTAGTGCTCAAGTGCTCAATAGATGACTTGTGTGTAGAGAATGCATTACCATGCTTGTTTTGTTACATATAACTTTAGCATTTAATTTTTTAAATTTTAAGTTTATTTTATGAAAAAGAGTTTTGATAGTTTTATTTATAAAACAATTAAAAATTCACAAAAAAAAGTTATTTTTTTTAAATATATTCTCATTTCCTCTAAATACTATATATACCTCATTTTGTGGGTATTTGAGAATACATATTTTTTTTTTCTTGTCTACAAATTTCCTCAATAAATAAGCTAAAATTTACGCAAGGTATAATTGTAATTAATAATTGAGTCAAACAATCTTTATGACAAGACCTTCATATTTCTCTAAAAAGAGGTTATTCTCATCAAAATGAATTTGCTCTAATGAAAGATGTTTGAAGTTCATAAACCATATGATTGATCTGATTTTTCCTTAATAAAGAGTTCAAATTCCTAATTTCTTTGGTGTAGATTCATTAAAAGTCATTTTGAAGTTCAATATTCCTATTACGTAGATTCAAACTTTCTTCAAACGAAGGATCCACTATCTTAGTTTAGATGGATTAAAAATGGAGTAAATTTAAGACTTTCATAATCCTTAAGAAAGCTCTTATAGTTTATGGAAATGGGGGCCAATTATCCACATTTGAATGAACTTGATTCAAGAATAAGTGTCTGAGATTCATTAAAAATATGATGAGACTTAGGGTGTATTTTGGGGTGATTGCAACTATTTGAAGAAATAACTGTTCATTAGATACAGAAGAAGCTACCATGGAAAGCTGTTATGGGTGAAGTTGTAAATCTGTTGTGGTTAATTCAACTGTGTTATAGTTGTTTCTAAATTTAAAACTGTATAGCCTTTCAATACATATTGTATATATAAGCTAACCATTTCATAATTAACACACATATAACAACACAAATGAAATTCAAATGGTTTATAAAAGTCACAAGTTCAAATCATACATCACACAATAATGAGTAATAGAAAAATTAAAATTATAATAACAATAAGTAAAATTTTTGCAATATTAGTTTTAAATCACCAACGATCAAGTATACTAGAAAACTTTCTTTCTAAAGCTACTTTATTTCATGAACTCATATTTCCCAATAAACTAGAGTTTATTAAACAAAAATAGCTTCATATTAATGTTATAATGATATTTATAAAAAAAATTCTAAAAACAACAATAATACAAAGAAAATGTTAAAAAATGAAGTAAGGTACTAGAGTCAGTATAAATAAACAAATATTTTATGATTATAAGGAAACGAAGGGCCTAGAAATAAAGGGAACTTAGTTTATCTATGCAATTAGTATTGAACTCATATATGTCGGAAAACTTGGCAACATAAAAGCCATCTAGAAGGATCCCTAGGGCCATATTAGTAAAAAACAAAGGGAACTTGGTTGCATTGCTACCAAATAGCACAAAGGCTATTTAAAAGAACCCCTAAGGTCTTATATCTCATCAGAGACCTATAAAAAAATTAAAAATACACATTGCATAAGATTTCATCTAGGTGGGAGAAAACATAAGAACTTTGAATTGTATTACTATTATCTATGAACCTTTTGCATCAACCTCAATTAAACATAGTAGAAGAATAACCAATGAGAAAAAAAAAAAAGTTAGTTGTGCGTGTGTAGTTCATCAGAAGAACATATTAAGGTTATTAAGCAAGGTAACAACCAACAGTACAAATATGAGTATTAATCATCACATTTTAGCAATCTTGATAGTTTCAAATGATTATGATGTTACTTAGTGTTTTATTTTAATGTTTTGTTCACTTCTTCTTACATAAGATAATACTTAGTGTCCTATATGATACTATTAAGACATATATAGATTTACATGTCATATTCATTGTATTGTAACTTGTATAAAATTTGGAAGAAACATGTACCTCACCCTTCAAAAAAGCTGAAATTCACTCCAATAATGATATGTGGATGAAAAAAATAAAGAAGAAATGAACTCATTTATAGAAAATAATACTTGAAAACTTATGCAAAGACCATAGAAGCAAGAGTTTTGAAGGTTTTACAGAGATTTTTAACTATGAAAAAGTGATTTCAGGGATTGAGAAGACATGGTTAAAGAATGATGGAAGGAAAGAAGTTTAATTAGAAAGAGGGAGTACTATTTATAAAATTATTTTACNTTATAATTAATTAAAAGTATTAATTAATAAAATATAATAAAATTTATTGAATTAGATTCAAATAATGTTTTAAATTGTCTCATTCCTTAATATCTTATGGAATGACTTTGTTCTTAAACGGTTATGTTCGGATTGTTAAGTGAACGAGCCGAACAGGAACACACTTTTTGAGCTCGAAATATAAACGAGCCGATATAAACGAGCCGAATGCGAGCGAAGCCTGGTTTGCTCTTGTTCAACTCGTTTACACCCCTAAAAATAAGTACTACATTAAGAGTAAATAAGAAGTAAGAAGATATTTAATAACAATAACTTCAATTATTTTTACGATCGATAGATATTTTGTTTATAATATAAAAAATAAGTACCAATTTTTCTAAGTTGTTTTTTTTTACATATTATATAAATTTGATATCTTTACAATGTGTTGGGCATGTTTAGTTTGTGTTCGATACATGTACATGGCACTTTAACTTGAAGTGATATCGTATGTCATAGACATTATTTAGATTATTTTTTGTAGTGTTAAAGTTAGGTGATGATGATGGATGATATGAATACAAGCTTATTATGGAAAAGAACGTTTTGTTGTAATGGAAGTGGAGTATTTTTGCCTCTATTTAGTGAAAATATTACATATATGATTTAATAGTTTAGTTTAAATGATTTAGTAGCCTAGATTCAATGATCTCATTATAGATGATTTGTATACATACCACTAAATCTCTATGTATTTGCATATCTAGCCCGAAAGCTTGAATTTTTACATGTTCCATCTTACTCATGCATGTATATGGTATAAATGTGAAATATAAAGTTTAAGTTGTCATATATATGAATACATAAAGTTGAGTGATATGTTAAGTGACCCTAGAATAATTTTTTTATTTATTGTTTAACTAAAATGTTAAAATACGGTTTTCATTTTAGAGATGTTATCTCGAGAAAAATAGAAGAGTATTGGAAAATTGTGAAAGCCATCATTGCTCTTAAGGTTGATGGTGAGAAATAATATATGTCAATGGCAATTGAGGAATGGATGGATGATGGAGGACTTCAATGCCAAATGGCTTTAGATGATGATAAGCATGAGATGACGGAGAAGATGCAAGATTATTTAAATGATGGAGTATGGGCAACTAAAATCTGTCAATTGGTGTTTGGAGGCTTACATTGGAAGGATGATGGTGAATGGAGTTATGGAATTTTAATACAAATTTTTATTTTTCTTTGTTGTAAAACCTCACTTGAATGTATAAATATATGCCATGGCATTTTGGAGGACAAGTTAGGTAATTTCTATCATAATCTTGACTTTATTACTTGGTATTACACCATTCCTCTCATTGTGTTGATATTTTTTTTTAGCATCATAGTTAAATTGTTGTTTTAGATTCATCATGATACTTTTTTTTTATCATAAAGATGCACAATTTAAGTTTATAATCATAGTGGTGAGTATTTGATTAAGGTTATTCGATCTCAAATAACAACATTTTTAGTATTATTGAACTCATCCCTCTTAATTGTATTCTTCAACATAAATTTCTTGAAAATAAAGTTCAAATTATCCCGATGTTATTTTCAGAAATTTTTGCTTGAATATTTATGTGATTTGAGACCTAAAATTAGTGCTTAATTTAGTAATTTTTTTAGTGAGATAAGTTGCCCTTATCTTAGGATGAACAGATTGGGACTTGAAAAGGACTTGAAAATTTTAGTGTGCAACCACTTCTCAAAGTTTCCTCTAAATGTTTTCTCAGACATTGAAAATGCTAAAATTGTGTATAGTAAACAAAAATAGTTTTTGGAGGTCCTATGCAACTTAAAATAACTAGTTTAGTGTTCAAGTGCTCAATAGATGACTTGTGCGTAGAGAATGCATTACCATGCATGTTTTGTTACATATAATTTTAGCATTAAAATTTTTAAATTTAAATTTTATTTTATGAAAAAGAGTTTTGATAGTTTTATTTATAAAATAATTGAAAATTCACAAAAAACAATCTATTTTTTTAAATATTTTCTCATTTCCTCTAAATACTACATGTACCTCATTTTGTGGGTATTTGAGAATACATATAATTTTTTTTTTGTCTACAAATTTCCTCAATAAATAAGCTAAAATTTACCCAAGGTATAATTGTAATTATTAATTGAGTCAAACAATCTTTATGACAAGATCTTCATATTTCTCTAAGAATAGGTTGTTCTCATCAAAATGAATTTGCTCTAATGAAAGATGTTTGAAGTTCATAAACCATATGATTGATCTGATTTTTCTTTAATAAAGAGTTCAAATTCCTAATTTCTCTGGCGTAGATTCATTAAAAGTCATTTTGAAGTCCAATATTCCAATTACGTAGATTCAACCTTTCTTCAAACGAAGGATCCACTATCTTAGTTTAGATGGATTAAAATTGGAGTAGATTTAAGCCTTTCATAATCCTTAAGAAAGCTCTTATAGTTCCTGGAAATGGGGGCCAATTATCCACATTTGAATGAACTTGATTCAAGAACAAGTGTCTGAGATTCATTAAAAATATGATGAGACTTAGGGTGTATTTTAGGGTGATTGCAACTATTTGAAGAGATAACTTTTCATTAGATACAAAAGATGCTACCATGGAAAGCTGTTATGGGTGAAGTTGTAAATCTGTTGTGGTTAATTCAGCTGTGCTATAGCTGTTTCTAAATTTAAAACCGTATAGCCTTTCAGTACATATTGTATATATAAGCTAACCATTTCATAATTAACACACATATAACAATACAAATGAAATTCAAATGGTTTATAAAAGTCACAAGTCCAAATCATACATCAAAAGTTATACATCACAAATAATGAGTAATAGAAAAATTAAAATTATAATAACAACAAGTAATTTTTTTGCAATATTAGTTTTAAATTACAAACAATCAAGTATACTAGAAAACTTTCTTTCTAAAGCTACTTTATTTCATGAACTCATATTTCCCAATAAATTAGAGTTTATTAAACAAAAATAGCTTCATATTAATGTTATAATGAAATTTATAAAAAAAAAATTCTAAAAACAGCAATAATACAAAGAAAATGTTAAAAAATGAAGTGAGGTACTAGAGTCAGTATAAATAAACAAATAATTTATCATTATAAGGAAACAAAGGGCCTAGAAATAAAGGAAACTTAGTTTCTTCTATGCAATTAGTATTGAACTCATATATGTCGGAAAACTTGGCAACACAAAGGCCATCTAGAAGGATCCCTAGGGCCATATTAGTAAAAAAATAAAGGGATCTTGGTTGCATTGCTACCAAACTCCTAGAAGTCAAAAATTATAATAGCACAAAGGCTATTTAAAAGAGCCCATATGGTCTTATATCTCATCAGAGACCTAAAAAAAAAAAATTTAAAATACACATTGCATAAGAGTTCATCTAGGTGAGAGAAAACATAAGAACTTTGTATTGTAATACTAATATCTATGAACCTTTTGCATCAACCTCAATTAAACATAGTAGAAGAATAACCAATGAGAAAAAAAAAAAGAAAAGTTAGTTGCGCGTGTGCAGTTCATCAGAAGAACGTATTAAGGTTCTTAAGTAAGGTAACAACCAACAGTATAAATATGAGTATTAATCCTCACATTTTAGCAATTTTGATAGTTTCAAATGATTAGGATGTTACTAAGTGTTTTATTTAATGTTTTGCTCACTTCTTCTTTCATAAGATAATACTTAGTGTCCTACATGATACTAGTAAGACATATAAATTTACATGCCATATTCATTGTTTTGTAACTTGTATAAAGTTTGGGAGAAACATGTACCTTCACCCTTCAAAAAAGCTGAAATTTACTCCAATAATGATATGTGGATGAAAACAATAAAAAAGGAAATGAACTCATTTATAGAAAATAATACTTGAAAACTTATGCAAAGACAATAGAAGTAAGAGTTTTGGAGGTTTTACAAAGATTTTTAACCAAAAAAAAGTGATTTCAGGGATTGAGAAGCCATGGTTAAAGAATGATGGAAGGAAAGAAGTTTAATTAGAAAGAGGGAGTACTATTTATAAAATTATTTTACTTTAGTGGTGAAGTGTACATCAACTAAGATTTTGCTTACTTTGACTAAAATTTAATTTCAATAAAATAGTAAAATAATTAGGTATCACAACCACATTTCTTCATGGAGCATAGGAGGAGAAAATATATATGCAATAGATGGAAGGCCTCTAGGTCAAAGGAAAGAAAATCATGTTTATTTGATCAAGAATTCTATGTCTGGCCTAAAATGCTCCCCTTATCATGTTATAAGAAATTTTATCAGTTCATATGCTTAATTTATAAATTTCACATGTAATAAGTACATATATCCCATATTTTTTAAAATGATATACATAGAACTTGTAGTAATATGTTAGAAATTACAAAAGAAAATTATCAATTTAAAACTACTTTTAAAAGGAAATATCNCATTTCATATGTAATAAGTACATATAACCCTTATTTTTTAAAATGATATACATTGAACTTGTAGTAATATGTTAGAAATTACAAAAGAAAATTATCAATTTAAAACTACTTTTAAAAGGAAATATCTTAAATATTTATAGGAGATCCCAATCATAAAAATGACACAGACATGATGGAAACTTGTTGTCACATTAGCAAATGTTTAATAGTAATATGATTAATAAATTATGAATAATTAAATCCAGGTAGATAAAAACATCTATTTTACAATATTTTACATTGTTAATATAGGCTTTCCATTATTAAAAGAACTGAGAATAAAAATGGAAAAGAATTCCATAATTTAGTGATGTTGATTTCCTTATATATTATATAGTGTATGTGACGACTACTTTNTAGGTAGATAAAAACATCTATTTTACAATATTTTACGTTGTTAATATAGGCTTTCCATTATTAAAAGAATTGAGAATAAAGATGGAAAAGAATTCCATAATTTAGTGATGTTGATTTCCTTATATATTATATAGTGTATGTGACGACTACTTTTATATTATACCAGTACACCTACTATGGTCTAATCTTGCAATTTGGCATGCATCTCATATTTTTTTTATGTTTACTAGTTTTTCAGAGTTTTTAGAGTTAATTTTATACTCAATTTATTCATCATTAGAGTNCCTATGGTCTGATCTTACAATTTGGCATGCATCTCATATTTTTTTTTATGTTTACTAGTTTTTCAGAGTTTTTAGAGTTAATTTTATACTCAATTTATTCATCATTAGAGTAGTTTTAATTTGGAAAAAAATTTAACATATAAAAATGGATCTCATCATATTCAAATATTATATTTCACGCCAAATTTACAACCTATTTTTACTAGAATGTAGAGCATATTTAACTTAATTTATTTTAACTCATTTTTATGNCGAGTAGTTTTGATTTGGAAAAAAATTTAACATATAAAAATGGATCTCATCATATTCAAAAATTATATTTCATGCCAAATTTACAACCTATTTTTACTAGAATGTAGAGCATATTTAACTTAATTTATTTTAACTCATTTTTATGAGCATCATAAATATATAAATAAAAGGATTCTAATTGGATCCATCTTTCTTAAGTATTTGGGATCTATTTCTTGACAATTTCTTCCAGAATTTTTGAAGCTATATACTTTATGATTTAAGAAGTTTTATATAATATTTATTTTTAATAAAATAATAATTCATTTAATTACATTTTTATAATTTATTAATTATATTAAAAAATGCCTTACAATTCCCCTATCTAGTTTCATTTTTCTGAGTTTCCCTTAATGAGAAGAAAAAATACATTTTTAGAGATAGAAAATGATATTGGAGAGCTTAGAACTGATTTCATACGTTTAGCCATGTTTGATTTATTAACATTGAATAGATATTTATTTATTTTTTATTTTGAAAACTACTGCATATTTTAAGCAGCCTAGTATGATGTGGTTGCTCTCCCTTGTTTAATTGGCATGTCTTATCTCAAAGAAGGGTAAAACTAAGTTGACTAGAGACTTTTGATTATTATTGAGAGTTTGATATTATATATGTTACAATAATATATCTATATTTTTTACTATCATGGTGATGTGTGCATTGTGTTGATAAAGAGAAAATATCAATCATAATTGTTGTATATATTTCTTTTTATTGTATTGTGATATGATCTGAAAGAATTTTAGTTATTTTGTCATATAATATTTTGATGATATTATTAGTTGTGTTTATAACAAAATAAAAGAAAAATATGCATATAAAATTCCTTCCAAATGGATTTTACGCAATTATTTAACTATTATGACCTCAACTTGAAATGACCCGCCTCGATATGACGGGTTGTATCAAATTGAGTCGTGATAGTGCACATATTAATAGAGTTAGCCTGCTTGATTGTCAATGGTAGCGCTATAGACCTTGAGATTCTTAAATGTTTATAGGTGCTAGATTTTTGTACAAGGAAACTAGAATTTTTGATGAAGTTCATAATTTTGTATATTCAAATTTTATAGAGGATTTAGATCACAAACTATCACTCAATATATGTATTGNACTCATCCCTCTTAAATGTATTCTTCAACATAAATTTCTTGAAAATAAAGTTCAAATTATCCCGATGTTATTTTCAGGAATTTTTATTTGAATATTTATGTGATTTGAGACCAAAAATTAGTGCTTAATGTAGTAATTTTTTTAGTGAGATAAGTTGCCCTTATCTTAGGATGAACAGATTGGGACTTGAAAATTTTAGTGTGCAACCACTTCTCAAAGTTTCCTCTAAATGTTTTCTCCGACATTGAAAATGCTAAAATTGTGTATAGTAAACAAAAATAGTTTTTGGAGGTCCTATGCAATTTAAAATAACTAGTTTAGTGTTCAAGTGCTCAATAGATGACTTGTGCGTAGAGATTGCATTACCATGCATGTTTTGTTACATATAATTTTAGTATTTAATTTTTTAAATTTAAATTTTATTTTATGAAAAAGAGTTTTGATAGTTTTATTTATAAAATAACTGAAAATTCACAAAAAAAAAAATCTATTTTTTTTAAATATTTTCTCATTTCCTCTAAATACTACATATACCTCATTTTGTGGGTATTTGAGAATAAATATATTTTTTTCTTGTCTACAAATTTCCTCAATAAATAAGCTAAAATTTACCCAAGTTATAATTGTAATTATTAATTGAGTCAAACAATCTTTATGAAAAGACCTTCATATTTCTCTAAGAATAGGTTATTCTCATCAAAATGAATTTGCTCTAATGAAAGATGTTTGAAGTTCATAAACCATATGATTGATCTGATTTTTCTTTAATAAAGAGTTCAAATTCCTAATTTCTCTGGCATAGATTCATTAAAAGTCATTTTGAAGTCCAATATTCCTATTACGTAGATTCAACCTTTCTTCAAACGAAGGATCCACTATCTTAGTTTAGATGGATTAAAATTGGAGTAGATTTAAGACTTTCATAATCCTTAAGAAAGCTCTTATAGTTCCTGGAAATGGGGGCCAATTATACACATTTGAATGAACTTGATTCAAGAACAAGTGTCCGAGATTCATTAAAAATATGATGAGACTTAGGGTGTCTTTTAGGGTGATTGCAACTATTTGAAGAGATAACTTTTCATTAGATACAGAAGATGCTACCATGGAAAGTTGTTATGGGTGAAGTTGTAAATCTGATGTGGTTAATTCAGTTGTGCTATAGCTGTTTCTAAATTTAAAATCGTATATCCTTTCAGTACATATTGTATATATAAGCTAACCATTTCATAATTAACACACATATAACAACACAAATGAAATTCAAATGGTTTATAAAAGTCACAAGTCCAAATCATACTTTAAAAGTTATACATCACAAATAATGAGTAATAGAAAAATTAAAATTATAATAACAATAAGTAAATTTTTTGCAATATTAGTTTTAAATTACAAACAATCAAGTATACTAGAAAACTTTCTTTCTAAAGCTACTTTATTTCATGAACTCATATTTACCAATAAACTAGAGCTTATTAAACAAAAATAGCTTCATATTAATGTTATAATGAAATTTATAAAAAAAAATTTCTAAAAACAACAATAATACAATGAAAATGTTAAAAAATGAAGTGAGGTACTAGAGTCGGTATAAATAAACAAATAATTTACAAAGGGCCTAGAAATAAAGGGAACTTAGTTTCTTCTATGCAATTAGTATTGAACTCATATATGTCGGAAAAATTGGCAACACAAGGCCATCTAGAAGGATCCCTAGGGTCATATTAGTAAGAAATAAAGGGATCTTGGTTGCATTGCTACCAAACTCCTATAAGTCAAAAATTATAATAGCACAAAGGCTATTTAAAAGAACCCATATGGTCTTATATCTCATCAGAGACCTAAAAAAAAAATTTAAAATACACATTACATAAGAGTTCATCTAGGTGAGAGAAAACATAAGAACTTTGTATTGTAATACTAATATCTATGAACCTTTTGCATCAACCTCAATTAAACAGAGTAGAAGAATAACCAATGAGAAAAAAAAAAAGAAAAGTTAGTTGCGCGTGTGCAGTTCATCAGAAGAACGTATTAAGGTTCTTAAGTAAGGTAACAACCAACAGTATAAATATGAGTATTAATCCTCACATTTTAGCAATTTTGATA
>JXCR01127722.1:43697-67405 GCA_002079205.1 Phalaenopsis hybrid cultivar
AAAAAAAAAGGTGTTAGAAATGTAAATATATAGGAATTGAGTGGTACATTCGTAAATGCCTTAAATTCATTAGGTCCATGCTAAGCTTAATAACACTTTAAATGAATTCTAATGAACTTGGGTACCGCCGATAGCGTTCTGCCAGATTCTCATCCCGCCACGAGCAGAACGCCGAACCAAAAAGCAGAAATTCGCGTCCCGCCACCGCAACGCAAGGGGGACAGTGGTCCCAAACTAACCCTTCGTCATAGTGCAGTAACCACTGGTTGAAGTTGCCTTGACCAGGCGCGCATTTTCTGTCCGAACACCTGACGCACCTCTACGTGCGGTGCAGGTTATTCCTGAGTTATTTTCACGGTATTTCTGGGTTATTTCGGGATGATTGAAAATAACACAAAATAACCTAAAAATAACTCAGGAATACTCTGCGCCGCACGTATAGTTACGTCAGGAGTCCGCATAAAAATTTTTTTGCTTGACGAGAGGTTTCATCTATTTTATTCCAATATCGATAGCTAAAGGCCACTAGAGATAGAAATAATAAAGGAAGATTTACGTACATACCACTTAATTCCTATGTATTTACATATCTAACATCTAAACTTCAATTTTATCGACTTAAACTGAAAAATACAAATATTTTTGATGTGATATGAAAAAATAGGTGATATAAATGTAAAAAATAAATATAGGTTTTAGATATGTAAATACATAAGAATTGAGAGGTATCTATATAAATGCCCCTAATAAATTTCAAGCAATTTCAAATAAAACTTACTTGAAATCAGTTCGGAACTATTAGAGCACATCAAATGTGATTTAATCCAAATATTATAATTCAAGCCTAAATAGCATTCTGCAATAAAAAGGCCACAACGATAGAAATTAAATGTTGAATGTTAGGAGCCCAACAATGGCCCATTCTATGAGTTGTTGTTTTGTGGGCCGTTTTGCCCACTGATTCACAAAGGACCATATTCTCACAAATGAAATTCTTATATGAAATTGTGATTTTGCTTGTTGGAGCGGCTCCTATATATAAAAGTCACGTGACAGAATGGGCATCGTAGTCTTCATTTTAAATAGGAAAAATTTACGGTTCCTTGAAATAATTTGGCGAGACAACATGATACAGTATTTTTTCAAGCGAAATATGCATATACACGTCGAGTGTGTTCTCAAACAAAATCTTCAAATTCACTAAATTTTCATCCACATAAACTAAAAGACACCCAAAGTTGTCTCCATGCAAAAGTGCTTAATTAAAGAGCACCCAAATTGTAACAATAATTAATCTTCAGACTATTGCATTAACTTTCTCATACATTTGCCTTTATTCAATCAACCTCCCCATCTATTCACTTTTTGGCTATGTTTTCTTTAATATAGGAAGATTCTTATAAAATGATCGTTCGATCGATAGTATTCGCATGATATGAATGGTTCAGGGGCGCTAAATTCGGTTTATTATGATGCAGTCCAAGTTGGTTTAGCCATTTAAATGGACAAGAGATTATAATGACTTTAACGATAAAGTGCATGCATCCGACATATTTTTTTTAATTTTATTACATTAATTACAAAATTCTAAAAGAATTATATTAAATTTTGAAATATGGATCATATGTTGTTCCTACTATGAATTAGTTGCACGCATGGAAAGTAATAATGAAGCCCAAAATTGAGGGTGAATTGGNTCATCCTTAGCCTCTTTTTGATAAAACTTTTACTATATTTTATGTCTAAATAATACTGGATGGCAGTAGAGGCCGGTTGACCATTTTAAAAGGCCAATCACCCTAGTCGATCGGTTGGCCACATCACAGATGAATCGAGGGATGAAAGGATGTCAGACATACGAAAAGATGTTGAATATATGAAAAGATGTCAATAAAGACAACAATAACCGGTAATTTTCTGAGACAATAATAATTGGTAACTCTCAGAGATAAGAATAACTGGTAGGGATAATAATAACCAGTAACTCTCAGGGACAATAATAACTTTTAACTCCAAGGAGTATAACAACTTGCAACTCCAAGGGGTAAATATGTAATTTTCTAGAAATCCAATATGATCTAAAAAAAAGAATAATTATTTTCATGTAAAGGGGAGGTGTCATTTGGGTTTTCAGCTATTTAGGCTTACTCTCTCATTCTCTTGTAACAACTTCTTTCATTATGTAAAATAAGTGAGAGTCCAGAGAGCCTCGCCGGGGCCAATCGCTATGTCACTCTCTCTCTCTCTCTCTCTCTCTCTCTCTCTTGCTCGCTTGCTCGCTTGCTTACTCTCTCACTCTTTTTCTCTCCCAAGGTCCATACACTCAAAGCCTCGGGCATGGTCTACAGAAGAAATTTGGATCCAACAATGATGAAGTGAATGTGGGTCATGCCATCAATAAGAAAATGGGTAACACCGAGAAAGAATAATTCAAAGAGTCACTCCAAGAAAAGAGCAAGAGAAATTCGCACAACTGTGGGTTCACATCATTTATTCTTCATCGTCGAAAACCTCCAAGAAACTCTATCTTCATTCACATAGTTATGTTGAAATCTCTTTCATGTTTTTTTTTTGTTATAGATTCAATGGAGACCGAGCCTAATGTTTTTCTCCGAAGCCGTTAAAATTTCCAAAGCAATAATAATCTCCAATCTGTCTCTCATTGAAGAAGACGATTCAACTGCTAGCAGTTCTAAACTATCGAATTCAAAGATTCTATCATTAATATTTCCCAACTCATCAACGAATTCGCAATCCAAAAATCCACATTGTTCTAACAATGCTAAAGCTGGAAAGGGGAAGGGAGATGAGAACAAGCAATAAATAATTGCTAGACCTTCCAGGTTTTGTTCTATGGAAGGGAAAAAGGCCCCTCTCAGAAACTCCCTCTTGAGGCAACACTGCTCTTGTAGCCTTTGTTGCAATCTTCTAGGTCCAGACAAGTTTTCCTTTCGCCATCTGATTAGGTGGGTAACGAAGAAGCTTGGTTAATGTCATTAGGAAATTACTAAGGGGTTGTCTAGAATCCACAGAAAAAAAGTTGCTCTGGCCGCCTTCGACCAACCACCAACTTCCAGCAGATTATCTGCCTTCGACCAGCTTAAGCCACCATTCGTTCAACTGATGCTCCAGCTGCCTCCAGCCGACTGATGCTCCGCCCACCTCCGACCAAGCACCTACTTTCGACCGATCACCTACCTCTGACCGGCTCAAGCTACCCTTCGATCGACCATTGCTCCAGCCGCCTAACTACCTACTTCCAGCAATCATCAGTCTCTGGCTGGCTGTATGTCATTGGCTGACCATCTTAAAATCAAGGAATATTTGCATACATACGACTCTATCCTTATATTTTTACCACTGAGTTTGTTTTTGCTTCTAGCAATCCACCTTGAGGTCGACTGATGCTCCAATTGACTGAAGTCTGGTCATCTCCGACCGACCACTTACTTCCGGCCGATCACCTACCTTCAGCAAGTTGTTTGCCTCTAGCCGACCAACTTAAAATGAAGGAAGATGCACATATATACCAATCTATTATTATATTTACGTATTTACATAAATAGCACTTAATTTGTTTGTGTTTCTAGCAAGCCACCCTCCGACTTACCGATGCTCTGGCCGCCTCCGACCGACCTCTGGTCGGCTCAAGCCACCCTCTAGTCGACCAATGCTAGGGTGGCCTCTGATCGATCACCTGTTTTTAGCCTATCACCACCTCTGGACGGCTTAAGCCACTCTGCACCACCTGATGCTCCGGCTGCCTGTGACCGGTTACCTGCTTTCGACCTATCACCTGCTATCGGTTTGCTATATGCCTTTGCCCGACCATCTTATACTCAGAGAAGATTCACACATATACCACACTATTTTTAACCTTATGTTTTTACATAAATAACACTCAATTCATTCGTGCTTCCAGCAAACCAACCTTTGGTCGGCTGATGCTCATGTTGCCTCCAGCTGACCAGTTGCTGTCAAGGGATTACCTGGCTTCAGTCGGTTGTTTGCCTCGGCCGACTATGTTAAAATCAAGAAAAGTTCATTTATATAACATCGTATTCTTATATTTATGCATTGACATAAATACCACTCATTTTGTCTGTGCTTCCAACAAGCCTCCCTCCGTCTAACCGATGCTCCGGCCGCCTTCAGCCGACCATTGACTTCTGGCGACTTCTGGCCGATCACCTGCCTCCAGTCGACCATTTTAAAATAAAAAAAAACATTCGTATATACACCGCCCTTTTCATATATTTATTTATTTACATAGATATCACTCAATTCGTTCATCCTTCCAACAAGCCACCATCTAGTCGACCACTGCTCTGGTAGCCTCCGTCCGACCATCTACTTCCGGTCGACTATATGTCTGCGTCTGGTCATCAAAAATCATGATGGCTAAAATACCCGAGTGATCGAAATAGACAACCAAAAATTTTGATCGATCGAGCTAGCTAACAATGATATTTTATCTTTTTTTCTGAAACATCTATATCTAAACTTATCTAATTATGTTTTCCTATGTCTCAAGGAATTTGAAGAGTTCACAGTTGTCTAAATCTACACTCGGGAAATTCGAACTGACCAAGCAAATCAAAGACTCCCCTCCGGGCAGAGCAAATCCAAGAGTCCCCTCCAAAGCGAACAAAATCAATGACTCCCCCTCGGAGTGAGCAAATCAACCAACACCAACATTCATCACTAAGCAATTATTGTAAACAATAAAATGCTAAAACAATGAAAACTCTCACTCTACTAACATATTCACAAATGTTACAAAATATTTTTATGAGTTTTTCTTAACAATAAATGAACAAAATAACACAACAAACTAAGCGACATATGAAACCATTAAGCTCGACCAAAGATCACTTCAACGAGCCGAAGGATAGATAACAAATTGACAACACAAATAAGAAGTTTACCCAAAGAAGCCTCAAGAGAGCACTTTGAGGCTTAAGAAACGAGGGGGCTAAGAGACACTGAAATCAAGTGAATGATTATCGCATTTGCATTTTTTGGCATTTGACGTCTCTCTTTTTTATCGCAACTTTATTTCTAAGAAATAAGAGACTTGGGGACATATATGTATGTCCAGAAAATATTGACGGTAAACAAGACTGGTCGGCCACCCCAACCGACCGGCTCGCCATTCTGTTGGATGTATCCAACAATAAAAATGAGCCATACATATGAAAAAGAGTCAGATTTAAGAAAATGAGTTAATGAAGACAATAATAACCATTAATTCTCAAAGATAATAATAACTGGTAACCCCTCGGGACAATAACATAATAATCGCTAACTCCCAAGGAGAATAATAAACGACAACTTCCAGCAGCATAAAAAGTAATAACTCCTGATGGCAGTGATGTAATTTTCTAGATACTCCCATTGATCTATAAATAGGATGATCTTTTTCATTTATAAGGGGAGATGTCATTTGGGCTTTCCTATCATTTAGGCGTTACTCTTTCGTTCTCTCATAACTACTTCTTTCAATGTATAAAATAGATCCAACGACCCGAATAACACCCCCACTTTGTCCCATTGGGAGCCATCGTTCTCTCTCTCTCTCTCTCTCTCTACCTATACATCAGTCCCTAAGCTATATATCTTGAGCATGTCTACATGACAAATTTAGATCCAACATATTTAGTTCATATTTCATTTTCTAATATATATATATATATTTTCATATCAATTGAAGCAAGATTTACCACGAGCAATTGTTGTCGTTGATCATCGCCAGCCAAACAATAATCAATTTGAGTATAAAGCGTAAATGGCCTTAAGGAGCATTTTTTTCTCCAAAGCTTAAAATTCTTCAAAGATTTACATGCATACCACTCGATTCTTATGTATTTACATTTCTAACACCTAAACTTTCTTTTTTACATAAGAACCACCTTCCCGTTGCATATCTAACACTTAAGCTTTCATTTTTACATACCCATGCATGAAAAGAAGTTATCGACACTTTAAAAGTTAAAGGTCATTTCGAGCTGTATAAATGTTTAAAAAAAAGGTGTTAGAAATGTAAATATATAGGAATTGAGTGGTAGATTCGTAAATGCCTTAAATTCATTAGGTCCATGCTAAGCTTAATGACACTTTAAATGATTTCTAATGAACTTGGGTACCCATTGGATAAGGTTCTCAAAATTATTTATGGCTCATTCATGAAGACAACATTATTCTTTAATTTTTATTTTTATTTTAATTGTGATTTTATCATAAAATTTGTTATTTTGATGATTTTGATAGTTTGAATAAATTTTCATTTTTTTTTTATATATTTTTCGACCATTTCGCTCAAATACTTGAATAAACTTTAAGATAATTAACATACTATATGTGGTCTGTTAATTCATCATGACTTCGTCATAGCGCGGTAACCATTGGTTGAAGTTGTCATGACCAGAGGTTTCATCTATTTTATTCCAATATTGATAGCTACATGTGGTGTAAACGAGCCGAACACGAGCGAGCTCAGACTCAGATTGTGTTCGGCTCGCTTATATCTCGAGCTGAAAAAGGGCGTTCATGTTCGACTTGATCGGTTAGCGAGCCGAACACGAGTTGTTCAAGAACAAAGAGTTGTTCTAACAACCCTAATCACATAGTCATAAAATGTTAAGAGTTGGGGCAAGATTTAAAAATTATTGTTTATATTAAAACATCATTTAAATCTAATTTAATAATTTTTATTCTATTTTCTTAATTAATACTTTTAATTGACTATAAATCTTTGTAGCGTTGCAGACTTGCAGTCAATTAATTTTTTTTAAAATACTACCCTCCAATATATATATATATATATATATATATATATATAATTGATGAGAAGTATTAAAAGCCAAAAAGAGACAGCCGACCATGAGCTGTTCGCTAACAACGATCCCTTTTGACATACCTAGCTACAGGCCACTAAAGAAAGATTTACATACATACCACTTGATTCCTATGTATTTACATATCTAACCTCTAAACTTCAATTTTATTGACTTAAACTGAAAAATAGAGATATTTTTGATGTGATATGAAAAAATAGATGATATAAATGTAAAAAATAAAGTATAAGTTGTAGATATGTAAATACATAAGAATTGAGAGGTATCTATATAAATGCGCCTAATAAATTTCAAGCAATTTCAAATAAATCTTACTTGAAATCAGTTCGGAACTATTAGAGCACATCAAATGCGATTTAATCCAAATATTATTATTCAAGCCTAAATAGCATTCTGCGATAAAAAGGCCACAACGATAGAAATTAAATGTATGTTAGGAGCCCAATAATGGCCCATTCTATTAGCTGTTGTTTTGTGGGCCGTTTTGCCCACTGATTCACAAAGGACCATATTCTCACAAATGAAATTCTTATATGAATTGTGATTTTGCTTGTTGGAGCGTCTCTATATATATAAATGTCACGTGACAGAATGGGCATCGTAGTCTTCATTTGAAATAGGAAAAATTTACGGTTCCTTGAAATAATTTGGCGAGACAACATGATACGCTATTTTTTCAAGCGAAATATGCATATACACGTCGAGTGTGTTCTCAAACAAAATCTTCAAATTCACTAAATTTTCATCCACATAAACTAAAAGACTCCCAAAGTTGTCTCCATGCAAAAGGGCTTAATTAAGAGCACCCAAATTGTAGCAATAATTAATCTTCAGACTATTGCATTGACATTCTCATACATTTGCCTTTAATCAATCAACCTCCCCATCTATTCACTTTTTGGCTATGTTTTCTTTAATATAAGAAGATTCTTATAAAATGATCGTTCGATCGATAGTATTCGCATGATATGAATGGTTCAGGGGCGCCAAATTCGGTTCATTATGGTGCAGTCCAAGTTGGTTTAGCCACTTAAATGGACAAGAGATTATAATGACTTTAACGATAAAGTGCATGCATCCGACATATTTTTTTTTTAATTTTATTACATTAATTACAAAATTCTAAAAGAATTTTATTAAATTTTGAAATATGGATCAAATGTTGTTCCTACTATGAATTAGTTGCACGCATGGAAAGTAATAATGAAGCCCAAAATTGAGGGTGAATTGGGCATTTCAACAATTATTTATGTAAATTTTAAATTTTTTATGAAATTAAAATAAATAACTATAGTTTAATTTATAGTATCTCACAATTGCACAATAAGCGGTAAGACTATTAAGAGAATAAAAGAAAATACAAAAATATAGACAAAATAACATGTGTAGGAAAATAGATAAANGATGAAATTAAAATAAATAACTATAGTTTAATTTATTGCATCTCACAATTGCACAATAAGCAGTAAGACTATTAAGAGAATAAAAGAAAATACAAAAATATAGACAAAATAACATGTGTAGGAAAATAGATAAAAATATAAGAGAAGGTACAAAAAAATTTTATGTGGTTTAGGGTTTAAAAATTGACACAAAATGTGATTTTTAAATTAGAACGGAAAGAAACTTATGTCAAACTTATGAAATGACGTACATCGTATGAAAGTAAAAATTATTCCATACGAACAGCACATGCAGGGATGCATGCGCTGTCGGATCTCAACCGTAGATCAGAGTTTTTTTTTTTTTTTAATGGACCCNGGGACGGAAAGAAATTTATGTTAAATTTATGAAAGGAGTTACATCGTATAAAATAAAAAATCATTCCATATGGACAGCGCATGCAGAGATTAGGGCTGTCAAAAAAGCTCGTTGTTCGCGAACAGTTCGTGTTCGGTTCGTCAATGAGTTCGTGTTCGATTCGTTCGATAAGTAAACGAGACNCCACCGAAATACAATTTTTCTCCTATCGACGGTTGAGATCCGACAACACATGTATCTCTGCAAGCGCTGTCCGTATGGAATAATTTTTCGTACGAAAAGACTATTTTGACAATCGAAATACTGTTGATATTTCTTGAAGGAAGAGAATTTTTAGAGTTTTTAATTCAGGAACTATGAAGAGTAAAAAACGTGGTTTTCCAAAAGTTATTGTATGATAGTGCCCAGCACCATGTGCTGGAGCATTAATCTAGTAAGAAAATCTGGCCAATTTATTCTTGAGCCCATATTTAAAAATTACTTATAGAGTTTGGTACGTTAGGAAATATGTGTCATAATAATGCATGATTTAGTTAGTGCAATGTGTGTGTGTGTGTTAATATATATATATATATATATATATATATATATATATATATATATATATATATATATATATATATATATATATATATANACTAAATTGTTATAATTTAATTTTGAATATAAATTTTGCGTATAAATATTCATACATAATTTCGAACCCAAAAATTGAGTTTAGATATTATGTAAAACTTTTATTTTGAAAATAGATTAAGAGAGATCTTAGGAAGGTTATACGATAAACCTAATTTAAAGATCAATTTTTTTAATTTAGTTGCACTTTATTTGATCTATCTAAATTGAATGTATACTTGAAAAAGAAGAGTAACATATTAGAGTATCCAATCATATCTTTTTTATCATTAAAATCAAATAGTGAGGCATAAGGCTCATTGAGCTAACAATACAAATTAATAATAGACATTAGGTTGACCAAAATTTAGATGTGCCTGAGATTATTATAATGACATAGGATGGATCTTGCAAGAGAACGTCTTACAAAAGAACAAAAAAAGCTAATAATACTTAACTTTCTGGTATAAGATCTTATAGCCTAATTAAGAAATACAAGGGCATTGCTTGTTATCATCATTAATACCTAAATTCCATATGTATAAATTATAATTGAAGAGAAAGATTGAAATAATAGATAACTTTTCCACCCTATTAATGAGGTTAAGAAGCAAGAGTCTAAATTTATGAATAATATATAAAAGGTAATGATGGTACCTCTATAGAATAATATGGCTACAAAAAAGTATGCAATTAAAGAATAAGATATAGATAATTGGTGGATTAATTAATAGATGGATTACAAACTTATATAAACACTAGTTAGTTTAGAAATTAGAGAATTTGAAATTATTTAAGGAGCTTTTGAGCTTTACAATGCTTAAGATTGGTTACGAATGGTTTATAAATCATGTGATGATATATGACTGACCATTCTTTTGAATGGTCTAATTTCAATAATCATATTTCCTGTAAGCATATAGAAATTATTTGTTCAGACAAAATGTGAAGCTAGTCATGTAATGTTTAATAACAAAATAATAGAGATGTGATATTAGAAAACTTGAGGTTTTGAGAGTTTTTTTAAAAAATTATAAGAAAAATATTAGATTCATACCATGGGATTAAATTTAAATTTTATCTAAGGGATTATTTAACAATTCTAGGTTTGAAAGGATATAATAGGGTCATAATTTTATGAGGATAGGCCAATGTCAAGCTATTTTATATCTTCACGAGCGACAACACTAATAGAGCTTTGTGTTTTCTTTTCTCAGGTATTCTCTAGGGACCTTCGATAGAGATATAAGGAATGATGTTAATAGAAAGTCTGCACTTGAATCTCTAAACTTTAATGAATTTCAAATTATAATTATTTGAAAGGGGACTCAATCAAGTAACTTATGGTTGAACCCTCTTCACGAGGTGAACAAGGAAATGTTTTAGTTTATAAAGATTTTTATTTTCTAGTTTAAAGTATTGAATTCCAGTTTAATACGAGGCTAACAAGGACAAAGCCAATGGCTGTGAGCCCCACTCCCAAGGATAAAGAGAGTTTTCCACAAGCTTTAGAATTTGAATGAGTGGCAGCCTGGTTGGGGAATCTTCAACTTTTAAAATGCTTGCTGACAATCTTTTTACCAGTTGCAGCATTTGGTTTTCCACAATATCTTGAAGAATGTTGAGCATTTGTTGCCAGATTTTTAGATAAAAGGCTTAGTTCTACTATTTGACCGGTTATTTTTTGTACCTTCTTGGTCTTTCAAGGAGATGATTTGTTTAACAGTGCTTGCACTTTTTTCGGGGTTGTCTTTCATTCCCTTTGGGATCAAGAGGTAGCCAAGGAATTTGATGGTTGAGGCTCTAACTAAATTTTTAAGTGGGTTCAACCTCATATTAAATTTTATAAGGGTTTCAAATATTTCTTTTAAATCAGGTATGTGTTATTTAGTCGGGCATGTGTTATTCAGTCGACTAACTCTTAATCAAGTCATCATTGACATACACCTCAATATTTTTACCATTTTAATTAAAAATAATTACATCCATGAGTCGTTGTTACATGTCCCCAGCATTCATAAGCACAAAGAACAATACATTGTAGTAAAGTACATCCTCACTAGTAATAAAAGTTATCTTTTCTATGTCAGTCAGGCACATCTTGATATAATGGTAGTTGAAAAAAGCATCCAGAAAGCTCATCCCAAATGTTTGACTACTAAGTTTACCAAGGCATTAATTGTTAGTAGGTAGCAGTCCTTTGGGCAAGCGGAGTTAAAATTTGTATAGTTCACACATATCCTTCACTTACCTTTCACTTTACACACCATCACCATGATGGAGTTCTAGGTCAGGTATTGCACCTCCCTGATGTAGCCGACCTTCTCTAGCTTTAACACTTCTTTCTGAATTAGCCTGACCAACATCATGATGGAGGACCTTATTTTATGCCTCATCTGTCAGATAGTTGAGTTGACATTCAGATAGTGGCAGTTCACATTGATTGGGATGCCTAGCAGCTCCATGATAGATAATTTAAATACATCTTAATGGTTCTAGAGGGTCAACATCAACAAGTCCTTTTATCCTTCATCATTTTTTTTACTAATTAGAAAGAATTTATCGGGATCCTCCTCATTCATAGAAATTTCAAGGGTGTGTTTGTAGGTCCCTAGGTCCCCTTCCCATTGGCTATGAATCTCCAAGGCTTTTGCTCTACACTCCCAATAGCCCAGAGGTAGTAGATCCAGGATTTCTCTAAATCAACTTAAACTCTTATGTTTTTTGGTCGCTCAAAAACTTTATTGCAATGTGGTGTGTCTAGACCATGACCCCAAAATTTATTGAGAAGTGAACGTCCAAGGATGGCGTTATAAGTAGTTAGTGAATCCACCATCAAGAAATTCTCGGTCTAGTTAAATTACTTATATCCTTTTACCTCAAGTTATTGCCAATTGTATGACTCCCAAAGCCTCCTTTCTTTCTCCTGAAAGTCCTAAATAAGGTTAGCTGGTGCAACATGCCAGTCGATAGAAAGGTTCATTCTGTTGAACATCAATTTCAATAGAATGTCACATAACTACTGGTCTCAACCAAGATACTATTGATTTAGTAGTCCCACACCATAGCATTATGAAAATGACTTTGTTAGTGGGATTTATCTTAATGTACAATTCTCCCGGTCGAAGAATTTTATGACAGCTCATCAGGAGTAGTTTTCATCTCCCCCTAAGAATGGTGGTACCACTCTTACAATGCATGGTGCCACTTTTTGGTGTGTTGTACACTCGTGAAAATGAGCTGGTCGTGGTTCTTTCTCTACTGATCGGGATGATGATTTCATTGGGCTTACCTATTTATGTAGAGCGACCAATGGACTTTATAACAGGGACAGTTGGAAGGGCATGGGTCATCCTTTGGTCCCCACCTATCATTCCATATGACTATCTTTTGTGGGTGACAATCTAGTGCTTCGAGCGTTTTCTTCGGTAGTGATATGCTTGTTGGCCATCACTAGTAGTTCAAACAGGCTTTGGGGCTCCATCTGGCTGNGTTCCATATAACTATCTTTTGTGGGTGACAATCTAGTGCTTCGAGCATTTTCTTCGGTAGTGATATGCTTGTTGGCCATCACTAGTAGTTCAAACAGGCTTTGGGGCTCCATCTGGCTGAGCACATACCAAAATATTTTGCCAGTCAAACCTTATGTTGGAGAAGTGTGTGTCGGTCCAGTCTTTAGGTTTTATACTTCCAGCATCTCCCTTCGGAACCTATTGATTTAAGAACGTAGGCTCTCATCCAACCCTATATAATCTATCATAAAACTTTTGAAATTTTCTTAGGACTTCAAGTGTTGGCAAACTGTGCTAAGAACATTTTTTTTTTTTTTGAAATCGACAAAGTAGCTGATCACCACAGGCAAGGTGTTGAACTAACTAAGAGCAAATTCCCCCGATGTAGTTTAGAGTAATTGGCATTTTATTGTGTTGGAACTTCTTATGAGACAAATGGCTGACTCTAAAGAGGTGATATGATTAGTCGAGTCGTTCCAACCCTTGTATGCTTCTAGCGCAATGATCTGAAATTTCTCTAGTGGTTTCGCGTTAGAGATCTGCGAAGAAAACACATTCTCTAGTTAGCAGTGGGTCTCACTTTACCAATTCCATTTTCTATTTATTTATGTTGACCCAACAATGTCTTGGTATTGAGAATCCATAAATCTCTTTGATCCCCGAGCTGCTCAGTGACCATGGGTTTTAGGTTCCCAAGGATTCTACTCTCAGGAAACTTGTTCCCTTCCCCCAAACACTGCTCGNTTGAAATTTCTCTAGTGGTTTCGTGTTAGAGATCTGCGAAGAAAACACATTCTCTAGTTGGCAGTGGGTCTCACTTTACCAATTCCATTTTCTATTTATTTATGTTGACCCAACAATGTCTTGGTTTTGAGAATCCATAAATCTCTTTGATCCCTGAGCTGCTCAGTGACCATGGGTTTTAGGTTCCCAAAGATTCTACTCTCAGGAAACTTGTTCCCTTCCCCCAAACACTGCTCGGATCAATTCTATTATATGTGCTTTTAACTTCTAAATTTGTTGTTGAATAACTTCCCTAGTTTGATCCACATTTTATGTTTCTCTTATGTGAGTTTCTTTTCCAGATTGCACCGTTCTTCTTTGGCACGACTCCAAGCTCACTGCACTTTTCAGGACATTGAATTCAGATTTTTCTTGTGATCACACCCAATGAACAGAGCATAGAAAGAATGAGAAAGAATGAACAGTAATTTAGAACGAGTACATTGACATTTCCTGTCCTTTTTTGCTATGATCGTGTAACCCATGTTCTTAGATTAACCTCCTACTTATAGACAGAGGTGGCGTGGCTCATAAAATTACATAGAGACCCTACTTTAATAGGGACTGCACAAGGTATTACAAGTCTATGGCTTTGGTGGGGCTCAGGGTTCCCTTGGAGTCCTCGACCCGGTGATCTAAGCGACAAAGATGACGCGTCTGATCTTGCAGCCATCTATTTTAGTAGGACCATCTGACCGACTAACGACCCGAGCGTAGTTGGTTGGTCACTCCTGTGAAGTCGGTCGAGTGTTGCTGACTCGCATTCAAGACAGGTTGCCAATTTAGTTCTTGGTGGATTTTTCGACTCACTTAATCAACCTGCTTGATTTGATGACTACTGTTCAACCCACGCGTGGATTACATGGCTTGACAAAGTGTTGCGTGANGGCGTAGTTGGTTGGTCACACCTGTGAAGTCGGTCGAGTGTTGCTGACTCGCATTCAAGAGAGGTTGCCAATTTAGTTCTTGGTGGATTTTTCGACTCACTTAGTCAACCTGCTTGATTTGATGACTACTGTTCAACCCACGCGTGGATTACATGGCTTGACAAAGTGTTGCGTGAAACATTAGCAAGTTAAAAGTGAGAAAATCTTAATGCGGGTAAATATCTTACTAAAATTTAGTCATTATTCACTTTAAATTATATTTCTATATCATTTCCATTCAAATTAAAATTCAAAAAAACAAAAGTTATCCTAAAGAATTATAGTTAAAATAATCTCTTATTTAAAACAAGATGCACAAACATACTGAAGAAAATCTGCACAATAAAAGAACTACCGAAGGCGAGTTGGGGAAGGAAGTCATCTCCTCTAGTTTTGCTAGACTTTTTATCATCATATGTACATGAAAATTTTGCCTCCTTTCAAATCTTAAANGATGCGGGTTTCTTCAGTATGTTTATTCTATTGATGTCATCACTTGGATGCTCTCTAAGGATCTGCACAATAAAAGAACTAAGTGGTTCTTTACATAAAATGATGGACCGAAGGGGAGTTGGGGAAGGAAGTTATCTCCTCTAGTTTTGCTAGACTTTTTATCATCATATGTACATGAAAATTTTGCCTCCTTTCAAATCTTAAATACTTAATTAAAAACTAATAATTAGTCTAATTTTAATTTAATAAATATTTTATACTTATTTTAAATGATTTATCCCCATGATTATACTTATCTCATTGACTTTAATTGTGTTATAAAATACTTCTCTAAATATTTTATATACATCTCCTAAAATTTAAAAAAAAAACATTTTTATTTTTGTAGCATTATATCAAAAGATATTATTCTAATTTGCTAAAACAAAAATTTATTAGCTAATACAAAAAATTAATCNAAAATAAAAAAAAAACATTTTTATTTATTTAGCATTATATCAAAAGATATTATTCTAATTTGCTAAAACAAAAATTTATTAGCTAATACAAAAAATTAATCTTATATTATCTTAATGATCGTTTGATTATATTGATCAAGATGTTGTCACTATAGACAATGATAATTGAACATACATTTTTTTTAGTAATGATATTTTTAAGATAAAATTACATAATTAAATGAAATTATATTTGCTTGTTAATTCTTTGATAACATATATTGAGAAGGATATTGTAATAAATATTAATGTCAAACAATNATATGATTATATTGATCAAGATGTTGTCACTATAGACCATGATAATTGAACATACATTTTTTTAGTAATGATGATTATTAAGATAAAATTACATAATTAAATGAAAATATATTTGCTTGTTAATTCTTTGATAACATATATTGAGAAGGATATTGTAATAAATATTAATGTCAAACAATTATTAATGATTTTTATGTAACCAAGAAACCTTGGGTATAATTGAAGATGTGAATTCAAAATGATTATACTAAAAATCACATTTTTTTATATACTATTTTAGCCATTGTTTCAGATATTTTTATTTATTTATTTAATTTTTTTAAAATCAAAATTTTAATTTTAATTAATTTTAAGTTTTGTTCTTTTATTCTTTAAAATGGGGAAAAATATTACACCATGGCTCCGAACGTAGAGTTACGTTCGACTTGCAATAGATAGGAATATCCCGTTGTGTTACAACAATATTTCATCTGCGTTATTTGTAAAAAATGAAATGTTATTCGAGTATTATATAGTGTTATTCGATTATTTTGCGGTGTTATAGGAATATTCCCCCACATTACTTGATTTGGGGCTGAAGAGTTATTGGAATATTCCCTCGCGTTACTTGATTTTGGGCCGTGTTATTCCAATAACATAATGGAAATTGAAATAACGCAAGGAATATGTCGAATAACGCAGCCCTAAATCAAGTAACACGGGGAATATTCTAATAACACCCCAAAATAATCGAATAACACCATACAATACTCCAATAATACAACATTTTTTATAAATTACGCAGATAGAATATTCTTGTAACACAGCGGGACATTTCTAAACTATTACAATCTGAATGTAACACGAAGTTTAGAGTCTAGATGTAATGTTTTTCCTTAAAATGGATGGTAACTCGCCTGCTATCATTAATTAAACTATTGCCGCCATGGCGGTGCCGTTCACCTACTGCTGCACATGCAGCTGCTGCAGTAAATCCAAAACGGCAGGAAGAAGACATGTAGCAATAGATTCCCATTGAACAAATACCATTAATTTATATAAATGAGTATTAATTATATAAATAGTTTGGAAATAATAAGCCTAACTTAATAATTATAAATTATTACAAGCTTACAAATTCTCACCAATAATTTCTATTGATTTGATGGAGGGAGCATCTCTATCTATAGTCAAAAAAAGAGGAAAAAATAAATTAAATTTAATTAAAATAATAGGCATTAATACAGTAACTGCCACGCTGGAGTTTAATTAAATGTATTTTCTTTTTTCTCATTTTAATTAATTAGTTAATTAATTAATTATTGTTCTTCATATCAACTGTGGCCAGCCATGCACGGTGGAGCAGATTTAGAATTTAATTATTTATTTACATTTGTATTTATTTTTTAATTTGTTCTTCCAAACTGTTGAATATGACTCATTAGTATTTTCAAGTTGTAATTATAATATATGTTAGTGAGGGTAATTCACGCATAAAATTTAAGAAAAGAGTTAGGGTCTGTCTGTGGCTGCTGCATCTTATCAATAGACTGCTGATTAAGTAGTTGATCCGGATAATCTGCTGAGCAGCAGCTGATTTAGACAGGTTGTGTTTTGATTTGTGGTGTTAGAAAATAATTGTTTTGCAGCTATTTCAAGATATTTGATGATTCTGCATGTGTGTAGTAATAAATTTTGCAATAAAACTGTCATAGTAATATATTTGATATTTGAGAAACAAAATATCATTTTAAAACCAGTAAAAAAGATAAGATACACCTAACTTAATAGTGTGTATCAAGATTATAAAAAAAAATTATAATTAAAAATATGATAATATTAATTTTAAAATACTCAAATAATATTTCAGGCTGCCCAAAATAAATAAATAAATAAAAACGGCTCCGAGGAGGCCTCGAAGTGACATCTGAATTTTTGGATTGAGAATCTCGTTTTGATATTTTGTCCAACTTCACACGATATAATATAAAACCAAGGAATATTNAGATAAGCTGCTGAGCAGCAGCTGATTCGAATAGGTTGTGTTTGATTTGTGCGGTTAAAAAATAACTGTTTTGCAGCTATTTCAAGATATTTGATGATTCTGCATGTGTGCAGTAATAATTTTTGCAATAAAACTGTCATAGTAATATATTTGATATTTGAGAAACAAAATGTCATTTTAAAACCAGTACTAAAGATAAGATACACCTAACTTAATAGTGTTTATCAAGATTACAAAAAAAAATTATAATTAATAATATGATAATATTAATTTTAAAATACTCAAGTAGTATTTCACGTTGCCCAAAATAAATAAATAAATAAATAAAAACGGCTCCAAGGAGGCCTCGAGGTGACATCTGATTTTTTGGATTGAGAATCTCGTTTTGATATTTTGTCCAACTTCACACGATATAATATAAAACCAAGGAATATTAATTCTGGTTTTTATTAAGGCTTAAAATTTAAAATTTTATTAAAATTTCATATTTCTTTTATTATATCAAATTTTAAATTTTATAATATATAGACAACTCCTCAAAATTGGCTATCAACATCAAATCAGATGAGCTTTCAAGCGTTCTCCAATGAATTATATATATATNAAGAAAAAAAATAGATTTCTTCAAAAAAGATCATCTCTATGACAAATATTGAAGGCCATATGATCCCTCTAAAAGGAGACAGGGTCTATTTGGGACAATTTTCTTTTATTTTTTTCGTGTTCCACTCTATTTAGGAAACCATTTACTTACTAATTGCTCGAAATTTATGTGGTGATAACTGCCTCTTCACAACCAAACATTTTATAGTGCAGTAACTATAATAAAGTTGTTGTTAGATTTTTTGGAAAAAAATTAAAATTAAAATTTATAATTCGCACCGCAGTTTCTTATAAAATTATTTTCTCCACCACAATTTTACAATCACATTTTTAAAAGACCGACATTTTCTCTTTTTGGAACAATCACGTCCTGATAGCCAGTTTTATTGTTCACAAATCCAATTCCCTCAAATTTTTAATTTTTTTTTTTTAATTTTTACTCAAAAATAAAATTCTTAATAAAATTCAACCCCTAATTATATTTATTTATTTACATTTGTCATGTTTCCATCAATTTCATTGTGATACATTAATTGTTAGTTTTATAAATAAACATCCATTAAAATGTTAATGTGTATAATTGTCTTATTTTTTGTGGAATGTGAAGCAACAAGGCAATAATTTAATGTTAAGAGGGATACTTTTATAAGATATTGACACTTGCGTTAAATGAATTGTCAGCCGTACAAGGGGATACGAGTATCTGAACTTCCATTATTCAAACATCCTTAACCAACTATTTCATTATAATTAACAGCTTATAAAATCTTCCAAGTTATCATGTATTGAAACATCTTGAATAATACTACTAGAAAAAGAATAACATTCCATTCAAGTTTTATCAAGTCTGATGCATTAATCGCATTAAAATAAGTAGAAAAGTGGGTATAATAAGTCCTTGAGTATAGAATCAATTTTGGAGGGTAAACCTAATTGATAGTTATACTCGAGAAATATTCTCCTATCAACGATCGATGCGTCAATTTTTTGAGAAAATATTACCTCGGGATTCCTAACGCAATTTGCGCTAGGAGTCCGATGGTGGGACACCGCATGGCAAGTGGGCCCCACCACAGTACACTGGCATTGGCGCATCATCATTGGACTTTAAATACATCCGAAGTCCTGATGTAATATTTTTTCTAATTTTTTTCGGCAGTTTTTCTTCTTTTTGGTCAAGGTAACTCTTTGAAAAAGTAATATAAATCCCTTGATCAAATTCATGCAATCCACAAAAAAAATGACAGTTTTATAGTGATAAGCCGCTTCCGTGCAGGCCTACAACTCGTCATTTTTTCAGGAAATGTGAACCCGAAAGGCAATGCATGTGTTTCAAACTCGCGACATCAAGATGAGAAACTATGCCCTCAACTACTATGCTGCAGGTAAGTGCACCCTACTTCTCATCGTTGGACAGCAACTATAAAATACTTCAAAAATAAACATTTAATAAACAAAGAAATTTGGAGGAAAATTATGAGCTTACTTCTATNTAGATTTCTTCAAAAAAGATCATCTCTATGACAAATATTGAAGGCCATATTGTCCCTCTAAGAGGAGACAGGGTCTATTTGAGACAATTTTCTTTTATTTTTTTGTGTTTCACTCTATTTAGGAAACCGTTTACTTACTAATTGCTCGAAATTTATGTGGTGATAACTGCCTCTTCACAACCAAATATTTCATAATGCAGTAACTATAAGAAAGTTGTTGTTAGATTTTTTGGAAAAAAAAAAATTAAAATTTATAATTCGCACCACAGTTTCTTATAAAATTATTTTCTCCACCATAATTTTACAATCACCTTTTTAAAAGACTGACATTTTCTCTTTTTGGAACAATCACGTCCTGATAGCCAGTTTTATTGTTCACAAATCAAATTCCCTCAAATTTTTAATTTTTTTTTAAATTTTTTACTCAAAAATAAAATTCTTAATAAAATTCAACCCCTAATTATATTTATTTATTTATTTATTTATTTATTTGCATTTGTCATGTTTCCATCAATTTCATTGTGATACATTAATTGTTAGTTTTGTAAATAAACATCCATTAAAATGTTAATTAGTATAATTGTCTAATTTTTTATGGAATGTTAAGCAACAAGGCTATAATTTAATGTTAAGAGGGATACTTTTATAAGATATTGACACTTGCGTTTAATGAATTGTTAGCCGTACAAGGGGATACGAGTATCTGAACTTCCATTATTCAAACATCCTTAACCAACTATTTCATTATAATTAACAGCTTATAAAATCTTCCAAGTTATCATGTATTGAAACATCTTGAATAATACTAGAAAAAGAATAACATTCCATTCAAGTTTTATCAAGTCTGATGCATTAATCGCATTAAAATAAGTAGAAAAGTAGGTATAATAAGTCCTTGAGTATAGAATCAATTTTGGAGGGTAAACCAAATTGATAGTTATACTCGAGAAATATTCTCCTATCAACGATGGATGCGTCAATTTTTTGAGAAAATATTACATCGGGACTCCTAACGCAATTCGCGCTAGGAGTCCGATGGTGGGACACCGCATGCCAAGTGGGCCCCGCCACATTACAATGGCATTGGCGCATCACCATTGGACTCCAAATGCATCTGAAGTCCTGATGTAATATTTTTTCCAATTTTTTTCGGCAGTTTTTCTTCTTTTTTGTCAAGGTAACTCTTTGAAAAAATAATATAAATCCCTTCATCAAATTCATGCAATCCACAAAAAAAATGACAGTTTTATAGTGATAAGCCGCTGTAGTGCAGACCTACAACTCATCATTTTTTCGGGAAATGTGAACCCGAAAGGCAATGCCTGTGTTTCAAACTCGCGGCATCAAGATGAGAAACTATACCCTCAACTACTATGTTGCAGGTAAGTGCACCCTACTTCTCATCGTTGGACAGCACCTATAAAATACTTCAAAAATAAACATTTAATAAACAAAGAAATTTGGAGGAAAATTATGAGCTTACTTCTATCATAATCTAGAAAAAAGTCATGTCAAAAATAAATTATTAAATTACATATTATTTGATACTTAACCCCTCTTTTTTTCTTGGCGCATAAGCTTACCCAAAATATTAAGCAGTTGGTCTCATAAAAATTCCAAGAACTTTGGTAGCAAAGGAAATAAAAATAGAAAATTATTAGGTGANTCCATGTCAAAAATAAATTATTAAATTACACATTATTTGATATCTTAAGCCCTCTTTTTTCTTGGCGCATAAGCTTGCCCAAAATATGAAGCAGTTGGTCTCATAAAAATTCCAAGAACTTTGGTAGCAAAGGAAATAAAAATAGAAAATTATTAGGTGATTCAAAGCTGTTTAAACCCACTTTCCAACAATGTGAAGACTCTAAAAAATGCATTAGGTGGAGTCTCCAACAAAGCAATCTTCTAGAGTTTAGAATTATGTTACTTAATGCTGTCCCATTTACATTATAACGCCTCATTTTATAATAAAAATGATTTGGATTCTTCGTTAAGGAGGATTTTAATGCAAATGTCCCACTCAATTTCAAGGGAAAATGACCCAACACCGTACACCAAATCTCTCAAAAAGTAGAAGGGAAGTTAAGCTAGAGGCATGGAAGCATAGAAATGCATTTAAATGCTAGCTTCTAGAGTACTAATGGAACTAATTTCTCCAATGGTCTCCTAATACTTATAAAAGTAATGTGGTGTTAATTGACACAGACTATTATATTGGAAGATGGGTATGATTTCAAAAAAAATATTAGTTGTGCTCGTAGGGCCATGGTGAAGGGTGATTTGGGAATATATAATCATATAATCTTAATCATGAAAGCCTCCAAAGAAGGATATGTACTGTGTTTAAGTATCTTGAAGGTCACTATATTTGCACTACTTCATCTAGTTTTGAGGCTCGCTCACTTGCATTAAAATTATCTAGTACACTTGCATTAAAATTATCTAGTGCTACTAGAACATCCTGGTGGTCACTGTCTTTGCACTATTTTATGTAGTTTTGATGCTCACTCATTTCTATTAAAATCACCTACTCTAATGCATACATCTTTGTCTCTTAAGGCAATCTCATCACTTGGGCTTTTGCAATTNGCTAATCTCTTCAATGGTCTCCTAATACTTATAAAATCATTCCATCTACACATAAGTAATGTGGTGTTAATTGACACCGACTATTATATAGGAAGATGGGTATGATTTCAAAAAAATATTAGTTGTGCTCCTGGGGCCATGGTGAAGGGTGATTTGGGAATATATAATCATATAATCTTAATTATGAAAGCCTCCAAAGGATGCTATGTACAGAGTTTAAGTATCTAGGAGGTCACTATATTTGCACTACTACATCTAGTTTTGAGGCTCGCTCACTTGCATTAAAATTATCTAGTACTACTAGAACATCCTGGTGGTCACTGTGTTTGCACTATTTTATGTAGTTTTGACGCTCACTCATTTCCATTAAAATCACCTACTCTAATGCATACATCTTTGTCTCTTAAGGCAATCTCATCACTTGGGCTTTTGCAATTNCTGTTCTTTTATTCTTTAAAATGTGGAAAAATATTACATCATGACTCCGAACGTAGAGTTACGTTCGGCTTGCAATAGATAGGAATATCCCGCTGTGTTACAAGAATATTTCATCTGCGTTATTTGTAAAAAATGAAATATTATTCGAGTATTATATAGTGTTATTCGATTATTTTGCGGTGTTATAGGAATATTCCCACACGTTACTTTGAGGCTGAAGAGTTATTGGAATATTCCTTCGCGTTACAGTCTCAAATCAAGCAACGCAAGAGAATATTATAATAACACCCCAAAATAATCGAATAACACCATATAATACTCCAATAATACATCATTTCTTATAAATTACGCAGATAGAATATTCTTGTAACACAGCGAAATATTTCTAAACTATTACAATCTCGAAGTTTAGAGTCTAGATGTAATGCTTTTCCTTAAAATGGATGGTAACTCGCCCGCTTTCATTAATTAAACTATTGCCGCCATGGCGGTGCCGTTCACCTACTGCTGCACATGCAGTTGCTGCAGTAAATCCAAAACGGCAGGAAGCAGACATGTAGCAATAGATTCCCATTGAACAAAGACCATTAATTTATATAAATGAGTATTAATTATATAAATAGTTTGGAAATAATAAGCCTAACTTAATAATTATAAATTATTACAAGCTTACAAATTCTCACCAATAATTTCTATTGATTTGATGGAGGGAGCATCTCTATCTATAGTCAAAAAAAGAGGAAAAAATAAATTAAATTTAATTAAAATAATAGGCATTAATACAGTAACTGCCACGCTGGAGTTTAATTAAATGTATTTTCTTTTTTCTCATTTTAATTAATTAGTTAATTAATTAATTATTGTTCTTCATATCAACTGTGGCCAGCCATGCACGGTGGAGCAGATTTAGAATTTAATTATTTATTTACATTT
>JXCR01127722.1:67726-78790 GCA_002079205.1 Phalaenopsis hybrid cultivar
CCATTTTTCCTGATTCCTTGTATGACGATCTTCTCCTTCTCGGTCATGTCGGCCGGCAATGCCGCCGACCCTTGCAAGGCTTCTGCAACACCCTACTGAACCAATAAAACTCTCATATTTACTCTCCATAGGCCGAAGTCGTTCTTCTCATTGAATTTTTCAATGTCGAATTTGAGGGAACTCATTGTCGTGGCTAGGATTTCTTCCAATGAATTCTACCTGCTACCCTTCCAAGAACTAGACTTCTCTCCGTGAACTCCACCGCCTTCGTCAACCGAACAGAGAGCTCCGATCCCTTCTGACAGAGATCACACCTGTTCACTGGAGAAAACTTCATGTTTTGTGCTCGCGCCTCCTTCCTGCAGACACTCCTCTGCGTCCAGCGGAACAAATCAGGAATTCCTCATCTGCCTCTCACACGAGAATAACTGCCTCTCCAGAGCCGCCTCTTTTCGCCAAACCGCTCAGGTCCTCCTGCTTCGCGAACTCCCGAACAGGGAACTCCCCGAACCCTTCTCTGCGAGATCTCCGCCTCTTATCTCTGGATGAGCTGCTCGTAAGACCGAATTCCTCTGCCGACAGCCCTGTCGCAAATTTTCGGCCCTCGCTCGATGACTGTTCCTCCTCCGTCTCGCTGAACCGCACAACCTGCGGTGCGAATCCAGTCGATCAAAGCTTCCACTGCTCACCGAATCTCTCGCGATTCGGCTGCCTATGATGCAATCCGGCTCCTCTGTTTGTGAATGCCAAACTCCTCTTCTTCGTCGCTGGCCGCGAACACCTTTACGCGGACACCTCTAGCCAAGAAGTATGGATCTTCCCACAGACGGCGCCAATTGTAGTGAGATATATACTTCCTGGCATAGAGATGAGATGAAAAAGAACACAAGCAAACACAGATCGTTTACGTGGTTCGATCCAACTGGATCTACGTCCACGGAATGGAATCAATCAAATAGTTCACTAAGGCAAAAGAAATGGAGAATACATAGCTTATACATAGAGATGAGCCCTCATCTTTCTTCTATGACCTTCCTCTCAAGCGACACCTTGATACAAGGCCTCAAGATGCTCTCCTCCTCTCTAGCTCTCTTAGCTATTCTCTCCTCATTTGTGGTAGCTTAAGATCTCTTCTCTTGCTCTCCTAAGCCTCACACCCTTAAGATTTCTTCCCTTTCTCTCCTAAGCCTTACACCCTTAAGATCTCTTCCCTAGCTCTCCTGAGCCTCACACCCTCTCTATTTATAGAAGCAAGAGAATGGTAGGTGGGAGGTAGGTGAGCGGTNCAAAAGCAATTGTATCCAACTAGAGGCCGACTATTTATTTTCTTCTAACCAGTGTAAAGGGCAAAAGTTCAAATAAGTCAATTTAGATTTACTTATAGGAACTTTAAAAACAATGGCTTTGATGCTCATTAAATGTTCATAATATGAGTTTAATAAAGATCATAACACAAAGTTTTCTTAGAGTCCTAACTCGATGGAAATCCAAAACGGATGGCAAAATTATATTCTAGGTTATAATATTGGCTAAGGAGGTTCTTGGACAAGGTTTACTTCATGGTCTCCTACCAATAGAGGTCTGCATTAAGATATGTTATAGTCATAATAAACTACTCATAATTTAATAATTATTGGATAGTTTCAAATTATTGAGTGATAAAATATACTAAANATGGTCATAATAAACTACTCATAATTTAATAATTATTGGATAGTTTCAAATTATTGAGTGATAAAATATACTAAAATTTATCTAAATTATATGCTCACATTTTCATATTTTTGCTTAAATACTTCATTAAGCATTGTGGCTTGCGTAGAAAATTACTTGAGAAGAATTTGAATGAAATCAAAATTTGAAGCACAAGTGCAACAAAANGTTATCTAAATTATGTGCTCACATTTTCATATTTTTGCTTAAATACTTCATTAAGCAATGTGGCTTGCGTAGAAAATTACTTGAGAAGAATTTGAATGAAATCAAAATTTGAAGCACAAGTGCAACAAAATTACATTAGAAAAATTATAAATAAGTTTTTATAGAGCATAATACCATAGTCCAAACCCAAAATACCTTGACACTAGGATACAATGCTAAAACACCACAACATTAGTATAGTCCAAATTGAAGCCAAGAAAAAGAGAGCACAATACCTCAGTGCTTCGCACCAATGATATAGCGCCATTCACAGCGCCACAACACAAATATTCAAAGCCTCGTATAACCAACATAGGACAATCTATGAAAGTATATGACATAAAATAGTTCATGAAAGAAGAAGACATAATGCACAACACTCCTATGTTATGACAAACCTGTAGTGTGACGTCTATCTAGTTAGTTTTCTTTTATAGTTTTGATAGATCTAGCATAATTTTGAGCTAAATGTGCATTACCAAAAGTTGATATGGTGTTGACCTCACTTTTGGTTGAGGTCTAGAAATTTCTTTAGTAGCCTAGGTCTAGCCATAGGACNATGAAGCTAAGAAACAATACCTCAGTGCTTCACGCCAATGATATAGCGCCATTCACAGCGCCATAACACAAATATTCAAAGCCTCGTATAACCAACATAAAACAATCTATGAAAGAATATGACATAAAATAGTTCATGAAAGAAGAAGACATAATGCACAACACTCCTATGTTATGGCAAACCTGTAGTGTGATGTCTATCTAGTTAGTTTTCTTTTATAGTTTTGATAGCTCTAGCATAATTTTGAGCTAAATGTGCATTAACAAAAGTTGATATGGTGAATAGTATTAGAACATGACTTTTTAACTTGTAAGGGGATTTTAGCTTTAGTGACTGTCAGAGTGATGTTAGAGAGTATAGAGAACTAAGCTTGGAGTAAGAGGTGAAAGTGCATGAGTGAATATAGGGGGTGAGAATGGTGTAGCAAATTAGAGAATAGTTCACTCATTTCAATCTCCTTATTTTTATTGCCTTGTACTTTAATTTTTAATAATTTTTTCTTGATGTGTTTGGATTGAAATGATTAGAGGCGAATTTTTCATACTTTAATTTTGTTAATCTCACTATAGGAATTTTGCTAGTTATGGTCAGAATTTTGCCAAAAATTTTGCCTCTAATAGGGACAAATTCCAATGCAAAGCCCTACCACCGATATTTTTCCATCGAAAACATGTCCGACACAAAATTCTGAGATGCAAAGGCATTTCGTGTCAAAAGATTTTGATGCTAAAATTTTAGGCATAGTTTGCATCTGATACTCTCTATCATTAGTATGTTGCGACAAAAATACTTTCAAANGCGTTAGGTGAACGGTAGGTGAACGATAGGTGAGATGTGGTAGGTGAGCGGTATCACATTACAAAAGTGCCTTTTTACTTTAGTTCATTAATTGGGGGTCAAAATAACAATTCTCCACCTTGACCCTCAATTGAGAAGCTTNAAGAAACTTCAAAGTAAAGATTCTCTCCACCTGGCCCCTGAGGGGCCCTCAACCCTTGCTTGAGTTTGCTAAGTCCAAACAGTACATGGACTTAGCAATCACAGTTCTTCTGATAAGGGAGTACAGTCCATTTTTCCTGATTCCTTGTATGACGATCTTCTCCTTCTCGGTCATGTCGGCCGGCAATGCCGCCGACCCTNAGAGTACAGCCCATTTTTCCTGATTCCTTGTATGACGATCTTCTCCTTCTCGGTCATGTCGGCCGGCAATGCCGTCGAACCTTGCAAGGCTTCTGCAACACCCTACTGAACCAATAGAACTCTCATATTTACTCTCCATAGGCCGAAGTCGNACCGACCCTTGCAAGACTTCTGCAACACCCTACTGAACCAATAGAACTCTCATATTTACTCTCCATAGGCCGAATTCGTTCTTCTCATTGAATTTTTCAATGTCGAATTTGAAGAAACTCATTGTCGTGGCTAGGATTTCTTCCAATGAATTCTACCTGCTGCCCTTCCAAGAACTAGACTTCTCNACTCTCATATTTACTCTCCATAGGCCGAAGTCGTTCTTCTCATTGAATTTTTCAATGTCGAATTTGAGGGAACTCATTGTCGTGGCTAGGATTTCTTCCAATGAATTCTACCTGCTACCCTTCCAAGAACTAGACTTCTCTCCGTGAACTCCACCGCCTTCGTCAACCGAACAGAGAGCTCCGATCCCTTCTGACAGAGATCACACCTGTTCACTGGAGAAAACTTCATGTTTTGTGCTCGCGCCTCCTTCCTGCAGACACTCCTCTGCGTCCAGCGGAACAAATCAGGAATTCCTCATCTGCCTCTCACACGAGAATAACTGCCTCTCCAGAGCCGCCTCTTTTCGCCAAACCGCTCAGGTCCTCCTGCTTCGCGAACTCCCGAACAGGGAACTCCCCGAACCCTTCTCTGCGAGATCTCCGCCTCTTATCTCTGGATGAGCTGCTCGTAAGACCGAATTCCTCTGCCGACAGCCCTGTCGCAAATTTTCGGCCCTCGCTCGATGACTGTTCCTCCTCCGTCTCGCTGAACCGCACAACCTGCGGTGCGAATCCAGTCGATCAAAGCTTCCACTGNTTAGGACTTAAAGCAAAAAAGAAGCAAAAGAATGGAATTTGGAGTCAAAATGACGTTTTTGAAGAAATACTTAGTGTCGACCGCATAGAACAACAGAATAGACTGATAATTTTATTCAGCGCCGACGACGCCAGAAGAGCACCGACGGCGCCTTTAAACAGTGAGCGGCAAATTAAATTGTGGGACACTGGCGCCGACGGCGCTAATGTCGGTTCAGCCCCTGTTTCTAGAAGATTCTACGTATTTGGACGATTTCTTAAGAGATTTTGGAGGCACCACTTGGAGAACCAACCCTAGGCTCTATTTGGGGTCGAATTCATCAAGAAATTGACTCATTCACTCCTTCACTCCTTCACTCCTTCACTCCTTCTCTCCTTCACTCCTAGACTCCTTCACTCCTTCACATTCCTTTTAGCTCCACAACGTTCCACCACGCTCCTTTTTCATCATTCTTCATAATACATTTTCATTCCACCACCACATTGGAGTCAATTAATGAGTTTCCTTTTATAATTTAGAGTTTGTGTGGTGAGATTAAGTGTGAAACTTTCTGTAAGAGTGTTGGAGAAGGGAAAAAGCGAGAGATATCTTCTTCCTGCATTTCTAAGGAAAGGCTACAAGAAATTTGCTTTAAGAAGAAGTTTCAGATAAGTGTTGTTTGTTTATTAATGATTTATGAACTTTCTTTTATATATGAAATTTGTCATTTATTGCATCTTTCCCATGAAGTCTGAGTAGTTTCCTCTATCTTTCTCTTACTTTGAGATATGGTGAAATGAAGAGATAACATGCATGTGTCAATATTAAAATATAAAATAATATGTGATGATTTTTCAACTTCAAACTTAATTTACTTTTCAATCTAGCCAATTTAATTGTTAAAATGTGTTGTAAAACATATAATCCGGGAAATAGAGTATGAGTTCTACAACAGAGTGAGGATCACATTTGATTTCATGTAGGAGAAATTTGTTCATGGAATTAAGTGCATATAAATAGGGAAATATTTTTTGTTGGGTGTAAAATTGGAGAATCTTTAAGGTGACAGACTAAAATCCTCAATTCGGTCTTAGTGTTTAAAAACTAAAGCGAGAGTTAACCTTCAAATGAAGGGAAGTGGGAGCTCTAGAGTGGGAGTCGGTATCCTCCTAGCCTAGTCATGGATTTAGGGAAAAAAACCTGAGATTAGCCAATGATTTTCTATGCACTGTAATAGGGTAAAGAATTAAAACTGCTCCTCTTTGGCACAATACATATTATAAACATTTATATCATCTCATTTCACCAAAACCTCATTGTAGTGGGAATGTTATTTTTTCACATAAGAAAGTTTAATTACATAAACATAGTTAGTAAATTAGTAGCTACTGTTTAAATCTTGCATTTTTGTTTTGCTAATAGTTAAGTAATTTAGTTTTTATCTCAAGATTCGAAATTAGTGACAGTAATTTCGTTTGACTTTCTATGAATTTCCTAGTAAAATTTATCATTGCAAATTTAAACCTTCCCTGTGGGATCAATATTTGGAGCTTAAATAGAAAATTCATTATTACTTGATAACGATATGTATAATTGAGTAGAATCTCATTAATAATTGTCTATACTTATATATACTTTACACAACTTACTTTTAGTACACTGATCAAATTTTTGGCATCGTAGTGGTGTCAACTTCATAAATCCTTACATATAAAAAATCGGGATCATGCATTCAATTGTTTGAATGCAAAATTGTGTTGGCATTTGCATCAAAAAAATTCTATGGTAGAGGTAATTTTTACATAATTCAGTATTGGCCAAGTAATGTAAGAATTAGGTTCAGAATTATGCTTATATTAATTTGCGTTGGAAACTCGAATGCAGAATCAACACAAACATTTAGAAATATTTTAAAATTTTAAAAAAATAATCACATTTTCTTATACCTGCAGTCACATTTACTCATTACTTACACAATAGATTTAAAAATATATAATGATAATGGAAACAAATAGAATGATCATGAATTACACATAAAATCTACAAAGTTGTTCATCCAATAGAAATTTCTAAAATGTAAATGGAAAATATAAATACATAACATCAAAAAGAAAGAAAACATAAACCCTTATAACAAAATATCATGTTGTGGGCTCTAAACCAACTTCCTAAGTCTGTGAACATGTAAAAATAATAATTAACAAATGAATTATGGAGTATTAAATGAATCATACTTACCTCCACCAGTACTATGTTTGTGGGCTTGATCCTCTAATGTGGAGTTTGGTGCCCCTACTACCTTTGATCTTTTGGTTATTGATATGTTCTAAAGTATGCTTAATTTTCTTTACTTTTTGCACATGTTTATGGATAAAATTGCACTTTAAAGAAAGTTATTTTTATATTTTTCTTACAGGTATAACAGATAGGACATATGGACTGAATCAGAGCTAAAATGGAGCGAAGTCAAGACAAAATGGAGCATATTGGAACCAGCAAACTGACGCCTAGCACCAGCCTTTGAGCGCCAAGGTGCTCACCCAAGCACCTTGGCGCCAACTTAGTGGCACCTTGGCGCCAGAACCCAGTCAGGAAAATCGAGAGGCCGACGCTTATATACCATTCCTGTGGCACCAAAGCACTGGCCAATTTCTTGTTAGTTTTTTACGGTTACTGTAGCACGACTTGGGGAGTTCTTGGGTCGATTTAAGCTATTTGCTGAAACCTTAGGAAGTGAAGGAAGGCATAGGAGTCAAAATGTAGAGTTAGGGTTTGGTATTTTCCACTTTATTAGAGAGATTGGAGAGGTATTTGAGAAAATTATGTAAGGGGATACACTCAGCATTTCAGGGTCCACTTAAAAACCTTTTGAGGAGGAATTTTCACCTCTTTTCTCATGGAAAAAACTAAGTATTGTGTTCTATATTGCCTTGTAATGTTTGTAAACAAAATTCTAGTGAATTTGCTTTGTTATAAGATGATGATTTATGGTATTTTCTTTATGCATTGTGAGTAGATCTTTCTTATCTATCTTTTGTGATGTATAAGTTGAATGTGTAGGATGTTATGATGCTCACAAAATTAATCTTTAAATATTAATGTGATGAGTATTCTTCAAATCTTAATTTACATTTCATACTAGTCATATGAATTGTTAAAATTTGATGTGATCCATTATGACTCAGAAGAGGGATGGAGGAACGATTAGAGTATTCAGATCAAACTAGTGGGTGAAAGAAACGTAATTCATAAAGCGATGCAAATAGATAGGGAAATAGACTTTGTTGGGCTCAAATTAGGGGTTTAAGGAATTAAAATCAATTTAACCAAACTACTTTATGCACTCGGGAGAGGGTAAAGTAGATGATTTCTCCTATTTTTCACTAGCCACATTTGCAATTTGTAGTATCTATTCCTACACAATCAAGTCTATCATCACAAGAGGGGTTATTTTTATATCTTGATAATCCTCAATCCAATTAAGTTAGGTAGGTTTTTAACATTAGAATTAATTGAAATAGTGTAGGAGTAGTTGGTAGAACTATTACCTAATCACAAATCCAAACTAAGATTTAAATATAGTAGACTATAACTTTTCTTAAAGAATTTCATTACCTTGCTCTTTATGGGATCGACAATCTAAACTCAATTGAGTCTTATATTATTGAAACGATATGTATACTTGCTTGAGAAACCCCAGTGTGCAAGAAAAAATAATTTTAAGAATTCAATTAAGTTGATACGGAGAAGATCAAGTTTTCTGGTGTCATTACCAGGACTTATAGTATTGTGATAATAGCTGGGGCGGACCAAGTTTCTGGCACCATTGCTGGGGAGTGACGGTAAAGAACTTTAGGAGAATGTTAGTTGAATCAATTAGACTTATATTTAAAAAATTATATTGTAGTTTCATTTTATATGTGTTTATTTGTTTGTTTAAAAAAAATATTTTTTGAGTATTTGTTAAGTGTGTTTGTGGTAAACTTACCTATTGAACCTTTAGTTGTGTATGTGTAGTGCGGGACCTGGAAGTCTACCTTACGATTCAGAATTAGAGAGGACTACTACCAAAATTAGAAAACTGAAAAGACTTTATGAACTTATAGAAGAAAAGATGAATATTCAACAGAATAATTTAGATAACCAAATATCAGTTAATGAACATCATAAGACACATGAACCATTAAGGGATTGTGCTAATCATACGGTAGATGAAATTCACATGAGTATTCAACCCCTGCTATAGAAGCAAACACATTCAAACTTAATTCTGATATTTTTCAAATAGTGCAAAATATTTTTGGGGATCTTCGTCTGAAGATCATAACTTACATTTGGTGAGTTTCTTAGAACTTTGTGTTGAATTATGCAAAAACAGTGTTTCCAATGATGTTTTTAGGCTTAGGCCTTTTCCATTTTCCTTAAAGGATAAAGCTAAAATAATGTCAAATTTGTTAGCACTTGGATCAATTAGGACTTGGGGTGGCTTATTCTAAAATTCCTAGTTAAGTATTTCCCACCTTCAAAAACTACTAAACTNGACCATTAAGGGATTGTGCTAATCATGCGGTAGATGAAATTCACATGAGTAATCAACCCCCTGTTATAGAATTAAACACATTCAAACTTAATTCTGATATTTTTCAAATAGTGCAAAATATTTTTGGGGATCTTCGTCTGAAGATCATAACTTACATTTGGTGAGTTTCTTAGAACTTTGTGCTGAATTATGCAAAAACAGTGTTTCCAATGATATTTTTAGACTTAGGCCTTTTCCATTTTCCTTAAAGGATAAAGCTAAAATGTTGTCAAATTTGTTAGCACTTGGACCAATTAGGACTTGGGGTGGCTTATTCTAAAATTCCTAGTTAAGTATTTCCCACCTTCAAAAACTACTAAACTTAGATATTACTTCATTTTGTCAGTATGAAGGTGAGTTGATATATGAAGTGTGAGACAGATTTAAGGAACTTTTTAGGAAGTGTTTGTCGGCACTATTTTTTGTGTGGGGTTTGCCCGTAAGAAGCTGTCGGTCATCGGAATTGAAATTCCGTTNCACATCACACATTACATGATTGGCTTATTATTCAAACTTTTTATAATGGTTTAGTAGGATCCCTGAGGTCTATTATTGATGTTGCTGCTAGTGGTTTACTCAAGTCGAAACCATTTGATGAGGCCTGCTCTTTGATTGAAGAGATGACAACAAACAACTTCCAATGGCCTTTTTAAAGGGTAAACCCTAGAAAGGTAGCTAGTGTGCAAGATACCGAGGACCTGCCAATTCATACTTCTCAAGTAGCAGTAATATGAAGAAAGTTAGATCAATTTTGAATGAACTAACCTCAAGTGCCTTCAGTAATTGAGAAAATTTTGTTTAGACAAAAGGTTGGTTCTAACACTTCATCATTTAAGATCTTAAATGTAATTAACAACATATCTAACAACCCTTATTCCAACTTCTATACCCAGGTGGAAAGAATCATCCTAATTTTAACTGTAATAATAATTTTGATAGGGGAAACCAACATTGGGTTAGTAGTCAAGCAAATCCCTTAGAAAATTGGAATAACTAGGGTGGTACTAATTATAGACCTTACTATTCACCAGGCTTTAACAATAATACACTATTTAAGGAGAAGAAGTTGTCTTTGAAGGAGGTTGTATTGCAAATGGGGAATCAAGTGCAAAGTCAAGGTACAACAATAAGGAATATAGAAAACAAATTGGGACAAATTGCTAACTCGCTTAGCAATAGGCCCCAAGTAACTCTTCCTAACAACACTGAGATAAACCACAAGGAGAAGAATAATGAGTATTTTAAAGCTGTCCAATTAAGAAGTGGAAGAGAGTTGAGGGATGTAGTTTAAAAGGAGATTGAGGTTGAAAAGAAGATAATGGAAACTAAAAAACTCAAGGAAAATGTTTTGAAGGAAGTATAAAAACCAGTCACTTCAACTAAGATTAAGTTGGAAAAAACACCACCTCCATTTCCCCAAAGACTACAACAAAAGAAGGATCAACAAATATCAAAGTTTTTAGAAGAATTTAAAGAGTTAACTATTAACATTCCTTTTTCTAAAGCTCTGGAGCAAATGCCCACTTATGTAAAGTTCATGAAGCATATTCTTAATAAGAAGAGGAAGTTTGGAGATCATGAGACAGTTGCACTTAGCGAAGAGTGCAATGTTATAATTTAGAAGAAGCTATTGACCTCACTTTTGGTTGAGGTCTAGAAAACTTCTTTAGTAGCCTAGGTCTAGCCATAAGACTTTCCTATTGACTAGTCTTAGAAAACTAGAAAAGGTATCCTCGCCATTAGAAATTCAAAACTCTTCTCTTTGCTCAACTTGAGATTCCACTTATTGGTCATAACCTCTAATATTTAGAAGGTAAGATCATTATGGGAGAGCTCAAGAAGAGTTCGTATAGGATTACTTGGCCTTAGGATTGACCCTGGGTGTTGGTTTGGAGTTAGGATACACAATATCCTCACAATATTCTAGCTAAAACCAATCCATAAGGACCCAAAATGAGGATTTCATTGATCC
>JXCR01127723.1:0-79306 GCA_002079205.1 Phalaenopsis hybrid cultivar
TATATATATATATATATGTGTGTGTGTGTGTGTGTGTGTGTGTGTGTGTGTGTGTGTGTATGGGTTGCCTCGCATAAAGCGGTAGGTTTAACGTCGTCAGCCTGATGTACCAATGTTTATTCAGGATGATTCAACATCAAAATTTCTTTAAATTGTGGCATGTGCCTTTCATAATAATGTTTCAATCGATGCCCTTTAACTTTAAATATCTTTCCAGTTTTAGTATTTTTAATAACAACATTACCATAATGATAGACTTTGATCACATTGAATGTTCCTAACCATCTAGATTTTAGTTTTCCTAAAAATAATCTGAATCTAGTATTATATAATAGAACCTCAGGTTTAGGTTCAAAGTTCTTTTTTATAATCCTCTGGTCATGCCATATTTTCATTTTCTCTTTATAGATTTTTGCATTATCATATGCTTCATTTCTAATCTCCTCATGCTCATTGATTTGTAATAATCTTTTCTCACCAGCATCCATCATATTAAAATTAAAGTCCTGAATATCCCAAAATACTTTATCTTCCAAATCTACTGCTAAGTGGCAAGTTTTACCAAAAATAAGTCTATGTGGGGGCATTCCAATAGGAGTCTTATAGGCAGTTATGTATGCCCATAATGCAGTATCTAATTTAGTAGAACAATCCAATTTATAAGAATTTACCACTTTTTCTAAAATTCACCTTATTTCACTATTTGATTTTTTTGCTAGACCGCTAGTTTGGGGATGATAAAGAGTAGGGAATCTATGCATAAAATTATATTTTCTAATCAATTTCTCGATTCTCTTGTTCTTAAAATGGGATCCTCCATCCGTAATAAGCACTCTCGACAATCCATATTTTGTAAAAATGTTTATATTTAACAAATTTTAAAACACTTTGAGCATCATATTTAGCTACAAAAATTCCTTCAATCCATTTGGACATATAATCAATAACAAGCAATCTATATAAATTTCCAAATGAAGGCATAAATGGTCCTATAAAATCTAATCCCCACACATCAAAATTTTTTTAACTTCCAATGTGTAATTCAGAGGCATTTCATTTGTTCTAGAAATATTTTCAACTCAATGACACCAATTACATGTTTTAATATATTCATTAGCATCTCTAAAAAGAGTAGGCCAATAAAATCCAACATGCAAAAATTTATGTGCAGTTATACTAGTTCCAAAATGTCCTCCAAATTCATAATCATGACGTGGTTCATATATTTATTCAGTTTTTTCTTAAGGCACACACCTTCTAATAATCAAATCTTTGCACTGCTTATATAAATGTGGGTCATTCCGAAAATAGAATCTTGAATCATGAATAAATTTCTTTAATTGTTGATTCTTTACATTTAGTGGTAGAATCTCACTTACAATATAATCCACTATATTGGCATACCACGATACATTCTTTATTTAAATATTATTCAATTGTTCATCAGGGAAACTTTCCAAATTTTCATTAACAAAATCAATTAATATTTTATGTTCTAGACTAGACAAATGATCAAATATTTAATTATCAGTTCCTTTTCCATCTACTACCATAAAATAAAACCCTTGCATTAGAAGTATCCATCTAATTAATCTTTTACATGGTCTGTATGCACTATACATTTAGCTCCAATTAAGTAAGGTCTAAATTTATCAAATGCATACACAATAGCTAATAACTCTCTTTCAGTAGTGATATAATTAATTTGAGCATCATTTAAAGTTTTACTGGAATAATATACTACTTTGAAAACTTTATTCTACTTTTTTCGTAAAACAGCTCCAATAACATGATCTCTAGCATGACACAATATTTCAAATGGTTTCTCACAACTAGGTGGAACTATTATAAAAGTAGTGATTAATTTTTCTTTCAATAATTTAAATGCTTTTTGCATTCCTCGTCTAAATTAAATTTTGTACCCTTTTCTAAAAGTTGGCATAATGGCTTTGTAATTTTTGAATTTTTTTTATAATGTCTGTAGAAACCAGCATGTCCTAGAAAACTTCTTACCCCTCTAACCATAGTAGGAGGTAGTAATTTTGCAATAACTTGAATTTATGCTGGATCTACTTTCATGCCATTTTAAAAAATTTTATTCCCAAGTACAATTCCTTCTACAACCATAAATTAACATTTTTTCTAATTTAGTACTTAGTTGATTTTTTTACATAGTTCTAGAAATTTTTCTAAATTATTAAAACATAATTCAAATGAAGTTTCAAATACAAAAAAAATCATCCATAAATACTTCCATTCCATGTTCAATTAAATTATAAAAAATTGGCATCATACATTTTTGAAATGTCGTAGGTGCGTTACGTAGTCCAAAAGGCATTCTACAAAAAGCAAATGTTCCATAAGGGCTTATTAATATTATTTTCTCATGATGATACCCGATATATACATCTAGAAAGCAGTAATATTTTTTTCCAGCTAATCTATCCAACATTTGCCCTAGAATGGTAAAGGAAAATGTTCTTTCCAGGTAGCCATATTTGATTTTCTATAATCTATAAAAATTCACTAGCCAATAACATGTCTTATTGAAATTAATTCTTTTTTTTCATTTACTTCAATTGTCACTCCTTATTTCTTTGGAACACAATGAATCAGACTTACCCAAGAAATATGATGTATAACTCCAAAAGTTTACTATTTTAAGATTTCCTTTTTAACAACTTCTTTCATTATTGGGTTTAATCTCCTCTGAGGATCAGCTTTAGGTTTGTATTTTCATCTAATAAAATTTTGTGCATGAAAATTGAAGGAATAATTCCATTAATATCTGTTAAAGTCTATCCAAATGCCTTCTTATATCTTTATAACATTTCTACTAATTTTTTTCTTGGATTTCAGTCAAATCAAAAGTGTTTCTTGTTTATAGTGTTGTAAGAACTTTCTTTTATGTATGAAATTTGTGTTTTATTGTATCTTTCTCATGAAGTCTGAGTAGTAAACTTTCTTTTATATATAAAATTTGTGTTTTGTTGTATCTTTCTCATGAAGTCTGAGTAGTTCCCTTCTTTCTCCCTACTTTGAGATATGGTGAAATGAAGAGATAATAAGGATGTGTCAATCTTAAAATATAAAAAAAAGTGATGATTTTTCAACTCCGAACTTAATTTACTTATTGATTTAGCCAATTGAATTGTTAAAATTTGTTATGAAACATATGGTTCAAGAAATGGAGTATGAGTTCCACAACAGAGTGAGGATCACATTTGATCCAATGAAGGAGAATTTTGTCCATGGATATAAGTGCAAATAAATAGGGAATATATACATTGTTGGGTGTAGAATTGGAGATTATAGGGTGATAGATTAAAATCACCAATTTGGTCTTAGTGTTTAAGAACTATAATGAGAGTTAGCCTTGAGGTAAAGGAAAGTGGGAGCTCTAAGGTGGGAGTCAGTATCCTCCTAGCCTAGCCATGGATTTAGGGACTAAAACCGGGATTAGCCAATGATTTTATATAACACTATATCAGGGTAGAGAATTAAAACTACTCCTATTTGATACAAACATATTAAAACCATTTATCTCATCTCATTTTACCAAAATCTCATTGTAGTGGGAAAGATGCTTTTAGACATAAGAAATCATTAGCACATAAACATAGTTTAATAGTTTAGTAGTTATTGTTTAAACTTTACATTTTAGTTTTGCTAGTAGTTAAATAATTTAGTTCTGATAATATCTCAACATTCAAAATTAATGACAATAATTTTGTTTTACTTTTTTGAATTTCCTAATTAATTTGTCAATTGAAATTTAAATCTTCCCCGTGGGATCGATATTTGGGGCTTGATTAGAAAGTCCTTTATTACAAGATAATGATACGTATACTTGCATAGAATTTCAACATTAATTGTTTAAATTTCTTAATTATAAAAGTGCATCAAGCTTTGTGCACCATTGCATAGCAGAGTCAACTTTATATATTTTGCACAACTATATTCTCGAGATCAAGTTTTTGGCGCCGCTGTCGGGGAAGGTAACGGTAAATTAAATAGAATTGGTAAATTAGGAAATTTAGAGATAATATAACTATAAAANCCATAAAATACCACATCAAATTTTTGGCACCATTGTAAAGCGAAGTCAACTTTATAAATTTTACATAACTATATTTTCTCGAGATCAAGTTTTTGGCGTTGTTGTCGGGGAAGGTAACGGTAAATTAAATAGAATTGGTAAATTAGGAAATTTAGAGATAATATAACTATAAAAAGAAATAAAAAAAGAAAAAATCAAAAAAGAAATATATTTTTATTTAAGAGTTATTTTTTTAAGAAATGTTTTCTTTGCTTCTTATATTTGTTTATGAAAAATATTGGATATGAAGGTTTAGTACCATACAATTCAGAATTAGAACGTACTATTAGAAAAAATTGAAAACTACAAAAAGAAATTAAAAAATTTAATAAAATGGCAAATGACTTGTATAATCAAATAAATGAAAAGCGACAAGGAACTTTAAAAGATTATGCTAATCCGATAACAGATGAACTTCACTTGACTTTTTAAAATCCTGATGTTGCTTCTAATTCATTTGTGCTCAAACTTGCTATTATGTAAATGGTACAAAATAATCTTTTGGAGGAACACCTACTAAAGATCCTAACTTACATGTTGCTAGTTTTCATGAAATTTATGCTACTTTTAAATATGACTGAGTGTCTAATGATGTTGTTAGGCTTAAGTTTTTTTCCTTTTTATTAAGGGATAAAGCTAAAGCTTGGATAAATTCATTAGCACCTGGATCTATAAGAACTTGGGGAAAACTATCACAAAAATTTTTGGCTAAATATTTTCTACCCTAAAAAATCGCTAAGCTTAGAAATGATATTACATCTTTTTGTTAGTTTGAAGGGGAATCAATATATGAAGCATGAGAAAGATTTAAAGATCTTCTTAGAAAATATCCACACCATGCTTTACCAGATTGGTTAATAATTAAAACATTCTACTATGGATTAGTAAAGTCACTTAAATCTATTATTGATGCTGCTGTAGGTGGATCACTAATGTCAAAACCTTTTGATGAAGCTTACTCTTTAATTAAAGAAATGGCTGCTAACAATTTTCAATGGCCCTCTAAAAGGGTAAATCCTAAGAGAGTAGATAGTATTCATGACTCTAATGCAATGTCTATTTTGACATCTAAAATTGCTGCTATTTTGAAAAAGATTGACCAAATTAGAGTGAGTTATTCAATTAAGAAGTGGAAAAGAAGTTGAAACAAAGATCCAAAGAGAAACTGAAGTTGATGAAGAGAAGGAAGAAATAGAAAGTGACCAAAATGAAAATGAACAAACACAAGTTCCCTTAGAGAAACCATTATCTCTGTTTCCTCAAAGACTAAAGAAAAAGATTAAAGATAAACAATTTACAAAATTTTTAAAAATTCTTAAGAAGTTAACGATTAACATTCTTTTTATTGTAGCTTTAGAACAAATGCCAAGTTATGTGAAATTTATGAAGGATATATTAAACAAGAAAATGAAGTTTACAAATCACGAGACCATTGCACTCAATGAAGAGTGTAGCACTGTTATTCAGAAAAAGCTTCCTGAAAAATTAAAAGATCATAGTAGTTTTACTATACCTTGTTCTATTGATGAAAAGTTTTTGGAAAAGCCTTATGTGATTCAGGAGCAAGTATCAATCTTATGCTTTTAGTTAGCTGATTGATCGATAATTTATCCAAAAGAAGTTATAGAAGATGTATTAGTAAAAATGGATAAATTTATTTTACCTGTAGACATTATAGTATTAGATATGGAGGAAGATAAAAATATTCTTATTATTTTGAAGAGACCATTTCTTACAAGAGGAAGAGATGTGATAGATGTAAAAAAAGGAGAATTAATAATGACAGTTAATGGTCGAGAAGTAATATTTAATATTGCGAAAGCTATGAAATATCCTGCAATATGAAAAGATAATAAATGTTTTAGGATGGAAGTTTCTGATTATCTCAGTAATGAGCAATTTAAAGAAGAGTTTGAAGAAAAATTAAAGCAAGGACAATTTTTTTAAAACAAGGATGAAATAAAAGAAGAAGATTTGGATTATATTCAGGACAAATTTAAAACATTAGATTTATTGGAAAATGATAATAAAAATTTTATTCCTTCAAGTATTAAATCACTTGATCTTGAACTGAAAATATTACCCGTTATTGTATCTTCTCAATTAATTGAAATTCAAGAACAAAAATTAATAGAGATGTTGAAAAGATATAAAAAGGCTTTTGGATGGACTTTAACAAATATTATAGGAATTAGTCCTTCAATTTCTATGCACAGAATTCTATTAGCTGAAGAATGCAAACCTAAAGCTAATCCTCATAGTAGATTAAACCCAATAATGAAAGAAGTTGTTAAAAAAGAAATTTTAAAATAGTTAGATGCTTGAATTATATATCTTATTTCAGACAGTGCTTGAGTAAGTCCAATTCACTGTGTTCCAAAGAAAGGAGGAGTGTCGTTGAAAAAAATGAAAAAAATTAATTAATTCCAATAAGACAAGATGCTCAGAGTGTTCTAAATTTTTATTTAAAAATATTTTCACAAGATATGGAATGCCGAGAGTAATTATTATAGATAGAGGATCTCATTTTAAAAGTAATAGAATTGAAAAATTAATTAAGAAATATAATATTATGCATAGATTCTCTATTACTTATCATTCTCAAGCAAGCGGTCTAGCAGAGATATCATATCGTGAAATTAAACAAATTTTAGAAAAAGTTGTAAATCCCTATAAATTGTATTGGTCTGCTAGATTAAATACTGCATTATGGGCATGCAAAACTGCTTATAAGACTCCTATAAGAATGTCCCCATGTAGACTTATTTTTGGAAAAACATGTCATTTACTAGTAGAATTGGAGCATAAAGTATTTTGAGCTATTAAAGAATTTAATTTTAATTTAAAGGATGCTGGTAAGAAAAGATTATTGCAACTCAATGAACTTGAGAAGATTAGGAAATGAAGCATATTATAAGGTAAAAATCTATAAATAGAAATTGAAAATATGGCATGATCAGAAGATTATTATAAAGAAGTTTGAACCTAAACAAGAAGTTTTATTATATAATTCAAGATTGAGATTATTTCCAAGAAAACTGAAGTCCAGATTGTTAGGACCATTTAAAGTGATTAAAGTCTATCATTATGGAACTATTGTTATTAAAGTTCTTAACACTGGAAATATATTTAAAGTTAATGTGTATCGATTGAAACATTATTATGAAGCACACATACGACAATTTAAAGAAGTTTTAATGTTAAGTCAACCCAACTAAATAAATGGTGTATTGGGCTTACGACGTTAAACCAAGAGCTTTGTGGGAGATAATAATCCTACACAATTTTATATATCATAAATTAGGACAAATATTGGTATTGGAGGAAAATTTGGAATCAAATTGAACAATAAAAAAATGAAAAGACGCGATTTTGGGCTCTGGCGCTGATGAAGCCCGCTAGACAGACCATGGCCCCGACAGTCCCATCCAGAGCGCGACAGCGTCCCAAGCAGTTTTGATGTTTTTGGCAGACTTTGGCAAAATTTTGCTCCTTAATAATCACCGAGAGGTGTTTTTAAAGTCCTAAAAACTACCTTAGACAACCAAAAACTTCCTTTTTTTGAATTCCATGACTTCCAATTCCAAAAATACTTCTAGGTATAGAGATTTTAATAAAAGAAAGTTTATCAATTTTGACGTACAGAGATTATACGACAAAATAATTACGAAAAAGAGGCTTATATAGGAAAGATGCTTTGTGAATCATTGATTGATTAATCCAAGTTCTCCGATTGATAAAATCATTGTACAAAGACGATGAGAAGTTTTGTGCTACACTACCTCTATAGTTGTTGTACCAGTGGTGAATGAATTCTATGCCAACTTACATGGAATTACCCAAGGAGTTGTCTTCGTACGAGGTAAGGCTACACCATTTACTCCGGCATGAATTAATGAGTTGTATATGATAGAAAACATTCCAATCTGTCATTATAAAAATTTTATCCCAATGAGAGATTTGATGCAAGATGTCTATAATTTTCTGACGGGTGAAATGATAATTGGGAAATGCGAGATGAGAGATATGTTAGTTTCTCTACTTCATTACTTAATCCAATATCAAAACAGTGGCATTTGTTCATTTCTACATAATTACTCTCTATCATGAAGATTAGTAGAGTCACCAAAGAAAGTGTTATTTTAAACTATTGCATTCAAATGGAAAAGCCCATTAATGTAGGATATATCATTTTTAAATTTATTATGGGTATTATTATGTATGGGCCAATATATGGACTTGGGCATCCTTCCACAATTTTTGTACTTTGCACTTAATCTCAAGTTCCATATGAAAGTTGGGAAAAAGTTTTATTACCTTGGGAGCCCATGATTCCTATTAATGATAATTATATTGGCAATGAAATTAAGCATTAGATGTTATCTTAGATCATTCATCACATGCTTCAACTCCATTAATGCCATAAATAGTTTAAAGTTCACTCGTTTTGGAAAAAAAATGAAGAAAATTGAAGGAGAACTTCAGAGTATAAAGAATGCAATAGGAAATCTTAAATACCTTTTCAATCACCTAGATTAGAGGATGAAGGAGAATTTTGATCATATTGGAATATTTGAAGCAGGATTAGTGCAGATGTTTAAGGAAAAAAGATGGATAAAAAAAAATTTAACTGATCAATTCTCGTACCGACCCTTCTACAATATGTATGTTCATTCCCAGTCTATGCGAGATATTAAAGGAAGATAAAACATTGAAGAAGAGACAGAATAATTAAAGAATTTGGACTCTCTATTAGTTTAAAATACTTATGTGTTTAATGTTATTATGTGGATTTTATTTAGTTTGCTTTGCTTTAGAATTCTTAACTTTGATTTTGTGTATAGTTTTTTATGTCAACGTTTAGTGTTGTGGCTTGATTTAGATGCTAAATTATAATGTAATCTTATTTATATGTGTGAAAGTTTGAATAGAAAAATGTATTTGTAAAAAGTGTATTTTCATATATAAAAGTTAGTTTGGTATTGTTTGTGAAAATGTTTGTTTGTGAATTATTTTTAGATAAAAAGTTTTGTTCAAAAATACTAAAAAGACTTTGGAGTAAATTGAAAGAAAATTGAAAATAGCAAAAATCAGAAAATGGAATTTTTTGGGCTTCAGCGCCGATGGCGCTGACATGGGCGCCATCTACCCGAGAATTCCTTAAACCCGTTAAAATTTGCAATTTGCACCGTAAAACTCCATTTTTACCCTTTGAGTCACCTTCAACCTCAGGATTTTGCACTTAGGGCTTGATTTTGCTCTGATTTGAGGCAATTTTAAGTAAAGGAAGTTCAAATTTCATCTTCTCTAGGTAAGAGCTATACTTTGTGCTAAAAATTTTTAATTTTCACCAAGGATTTATCTCACATTGTTGAGATCCAAAAATTTTTGAATTTTTTGAGAAATTTTGAGAAAATCCTTTGGTGAAGAACTCTTACTTAGCAGATTTAAGTTTTAAGCATTTTACGTTGTGATTTTTGAATTTTTGGGAATTTGTTCAGATTTTTATCAAATTTTCTTTGATTTACCATGACATTTAGAATGAGCAAAGGAAAGAGAAAAGTGGACTATGATGAATAAAAATTTTTCAACTTTAAAGCTAGTGCTCTTTTCCATAGTCTATTTGAAAATAAAAAAATGATTTTGAATCGTGGATTTAAAAATTTGGGTGGAGAACTAGAGCGATTAATCAATGCTCGGTAGTGGAAAAATTTTTGTTATTTTACTTTCGAGGTAATTATTGGTGTAGTAATGGTGTTCCATGCTAATTTTAAAGAGACTTCTGAAGACTTTGTTTTTGTTTATGGGAAAATGGTGGAGTTTTCTCCATGAAAGATTAATGAATTTTATCAGTTGTAAAATGTGTATAGTTGCCAGTATAAATCATTTTCTGCTACGAATGAGGCCTTGGATGAGGTATTTCTTTTCTTATTGATGGAAGAGGAACCTGGAAGGTGAAAAATGGTGTTAAGGTAAACTTTTCTCTTTCTATGTGAAATGTAGTATCTAAGGCCTGACACTACTTTATATTTGGAAGAATGATACCGAAAAATCATCGTGGTGAGGTTACAAATGATAGAGCCATCCCAAACTTCTGTATCCAACAAGTGATGAGGATAAAGTTAGGCTCTATTATTTATATGAACACTCGATCTATTGCTTTGGGAGAGATCACTGGCGGTTTAGCACACCCTGCCCTGATCTTCACACTCTGTGAATAGGCAGTAGTTGATTTTAGATCAGAGGAAGAGAGGATTGAGCCACTAAAACCTATTAGGCCTGCCAATATAAAGACATGAATCTCATGTTGGATGGAGGTCTGGAAGTAGGACCAGGGATATTCTTTCTACTTCGATGACCCCTACTTCTAGTGAACCTACTCTTCAAGAACTATTGGGGTAGATGATGATCCAATAGGGAGATATCTTGAAAATGGATCATAGAATAGAAAACATGGAAGCCAGAAATGCTCACACCGATGATTTGATAAGATAAAAATTTGAATATGATGCTACTTATGATGATCCGATGGTCAGTTCTATGAAGGGTGATCATTCAGTTCAGTTTCCTACTCACCCTGTCTTTACTCCATATGAGTAGCAGAATTTGGATGTAGAAGAAGAAGAAGAAGAAGAAGACGATGATTAGTGATATGTTAGTTTGATTTTTTTTTCTTTTAATTTATGTTTTGATTGTACATTATTATTTTGTTGTTTGTTTTTGTTATATTGTTGAGACTGTTTGTTGTTAGATAATGAGACTCTGTTTTATTTTAGATATTAAGTTGTGAATTGTAGAATTGTAAAACTATTTGTTATTTGAAATTCAATTTAGTTCTATTATTAGTTGTTAGTATTTTGTTAAATGTATTGTAATTAACTCTTTCTCAATAGATTTTATACGTATTATGTGTTATTTAATGTTTTAAGTCTTGTAGCTTTTCATATTAGCACATGCAATATTTTATAATTAAGTTTCAAAATCAGAAAACTTCAACATCTAAGTCTTTTTTTTATGTATTTAATGTTTTTTTTCACCCTTTATTTTTTCAATTCTTCTTGTTATATCTTCAAAAAAATCTAAGTTTGGGTGTGAAAAAAATATTCCTTTTTAAAGAAAGAGACGTAATTTTATTTGTCCTCATTTAGCTTTATTTTCAAACATTTTAAATTTAACATGACCTTTGATATTAGGGGATAACTTTCGATAACTATTTTTATCTTTCTAAATATAAAGTAAACTTAAGTAAAAATTTTCAATAATAAAGGTTAATTTTAGAGAGTACGATATTTGATATAAGAGAATAAGACTATGTTTTTCTATTTTAAGTAAATAAATTTGTATTTTGAAGTATTAAAAAGCTTAAATATTTATGTAAGAAAAATCGAATTAAACTTTATGAAATCTTTATGCTAATATAAATTTGTTAAGCGAAGAAATATGAAAATTTTTTTATTTTAAGAAGAAGATAGTAAAGTTTAAAATCATTAAAAGCTATCCAGATATAGTAATCTTCACATAAAAAAAAGAAAGAAAGAAAAAGGATTAAAAATGATCCTAAAAATAAAAGAAAAGAAAAGAAAAGAAAAAGGATTGAAGATGATCCTGAAAGAAAAGAAAAGAAAAAGATAATGTGAGGAGAAGCTTGAGGAGATGCTTAATTAAAAATTGACTTCATTTGAATCAAATTAAAGAAGAAAACTTGACTACATTTTCTAAACTTAAATTTGATTATTAACTTTTTTAACAGTAAAGTTTCATGAAGTTCTTTTTTATATGAACACTCTAAGTGGCTTTAATATGACAATTTGCAATTTTTCTTGAAAAGAATAGAGAAAGAAATCTTAGACTTGATTGTTGGATATTTTTACATCTTTGTTATTGACTGTAGTTGTTTTAAATTTTTCTTGTTATACTATTGCATTTAGTAGACTAAAATATGGAAATCTAAAAGTAAAATTCTTTACCATAAGTCATATTTTTAGTAGTAAAGGAGTTACTTGAGGGAAAGTAACATGTAAGTTTGGGGGATTTTGATACACCAAAAATATATGCATTTTTAGATGCATATTTTATACTCATTTTTGGTGATATTGCACTTTAATGGAAGGTATTTTTAATATTTTCTTACAGGTTGTTGAATTGTAGGACTTGGAGTAAAAATGAAGCAAAAAAGGACAAAATTTGGAGTCGAAATGAAGAAGTTGAAAATTTTTTCAGCGCCGACGACATTGTTTGAAAGAGAGCGGCAAATTAAATTGCGGACCACTGGCACCGACGACACCAGTGTCGGTTAAGACTCTGTTTCTAAAAGATTTGAAGAATTTGGATGCTTTTTGAAGAGTAGTTTTTGGATGCACCTATTGGAGAACCGACTCTAGGCTCTATTTGGGGCCGAAATTGATTAGAAAATTTGCTCTTTTTTCGCCATTCCATGCCTCAATTCATTCTCTTACATACCATACACTTTTCCTTCTTCATTTCACCACCATTTTAGAGTATATTAGTGATTTTTCTTTAAGAATTCTGAGTTTTTAGGTTGAGATTAAGTGTGAATCTTTCTCTAAGAGTGTTGGAGAAGGACAAAAGTGAGAGACTTCTTCTTCCTACATTTCCTAGGAAAGGCTACAAGGGACTTGCTTTGATAAACAATTTCAAATTAGTGTTGTTTGTTTGTTTAGTGTTGTATGAACTTTCTTTTATGTATGAAATTTGTATTAAAGTGCTATGTATGAAAATTGCTCATATTTGGCACAATACATATTAAAACCATTTATCTCATCTCATTTTACCAAAATCTCATTGTAGTGGGAAAGATGTTTTTTCACATAAGAAATCTTCATCACATAAACGTAGTTTAATAGTTTAGTAGTTACTTTATAAACATTGCATTTCATTTTTGTTAGTAGTTAAATAATTTAGTTCTGATAATATCTCAACATTTGAAATTAATGACAGTAATTTTATTTTACTTTCTATGAATTTTTTTAGTTAATTTATCATTTCAAATTTAAATCTTCTTTATGGGATCGATATTTGGGGCTTAAATAGAAAGTCTTTTATTACTTGATAAATATACGTATACTTTCATAGAATCCCAACATTAATTGCTTAAATTTCTTAGTTATAAAAGACTGCATCAAACTTGTGGCACCGTTAGATAGCGGAGTCAACTTTATATATTTTCCATAACTATATTCTCGGGATCATTGATCAATCAGCTAACTGAAGAATTACAGTAATAGGGGAAATCTCTTCTAAATCTAATTGTTTAAAAATTGATAGACATAAGATTAACACTAGCTTCTAGATCGCATAAGGCTTTACTAAAAAATTTCACCAATAGCACAAGGTATAGTAAAACTACTAGGATCTTTTAACTTTTCAAGAAGCTTTTTCTGAATAATTGCACTACACTCTTCATTAAGTGTAATGATCTTCTGATCTGCAAACTTCCTTTTCTTGTTTAATATATCTTTCATAAATTTCACACAACTTGGCATTTGTTCCAAAGCCTCAATGAAAGGAATATTTATCGCTACCTTTTTAAGGATTTCCAAAAAAATTATAAATTTTTTTATATTTATTCTTCTGCTTCAAACGTTGAGGAAATGGAGGTGGCGGTTTTTCTAAAGAAATTTGTATTGGTTTATTTTCATCATTAGCGCGTTCAATTTCTACATTCTCCTACTCAAATTTAGTTTCTCTTTGATTTATTTTTTCTACTTCTTTTCCAGTTCGTAATTGAATAACTTTAATTTTCTCTTTATTCTAGTCTTTTGGATTAACTTCAACAGTACTAGGAAGAATTTCTGAAGGTCTGTTACTAAGTGTAGTAGCAAAATGTCCTAATTGATTTTCAAAATTTTTAATTGTAGCTCCTTGATTTTGTATTTGATTTCCCATGTTCAACATTACTTCTTCCATAGTCAACTGCTTCTCTTTAACTTGTGAGCTATTGTTAAATCTAAGAGGATAATAAGGTATGTTGTTAGGATTCCCTTGGTTATTTGAATTTCCTGAGGGGTTCACCAAATTATTATAATTATTTCAACCAAAATTAGGGTGATTTTTCCATCCAGGATTATAATAATTAGAATAGGGTTTATTATTTCTATTATTTATAACATTTATAGTTTCATAAGATGATTGAGTATCAATTATTTGTTCTAGTGATATTTCCTCTAAAACTAGTGGTATTTGAGAATAGTTCACACAAATTTGATCAATTTTTTTTTGATATAGCGACAATTTGAGATGCTAAAATAGACATTGCATCAAAATCATGAATAGTAGCTACTCTCTTTGGATTTTCCCATTTAGAGGGACATTGAAAATTTTTAGTAGTCATTTCCTCTATTAAAGAATATGCTTCACCAAAAGGTTTTGACATTAACGATCCACCTGCAACAACATCTATAATAGATCTAAGTGATTCTACTAATCCATTGTAAAAAGCGTGAATTATTAACCAATTTGGTAAAGCATGGTGTGGACATCTCTTAAGGAGATCTTTAAATCTTTCCTAGGCTTCATATATCGATTCCTATTCGAACTGAAAAAAAAGATGTAATATCATTTCTAAGCTTAGCTATTTTCGAGGGTGGAAAATATTTAGCCAAAAATTTTTCTGATAGTTCTCCCCAAGTTCTGTTAGTACCAGGTGCTAATGAATTTAACCAAGCTTTAGCATTGGGCCTTAAAGAAAAAGAAAAAAAGTCTAAAGCTGACAACATCATTATACACTCTATAATATTTAAAAGTAGCACATATTTCAAGAAAACTAGCAAGATATATGGTTAGGATATTCAGTAGATGTTCCTCCAAACTAATTATTTTGTACCATTTGGATAATAGCAGGTTTAAGCTCAAATGAATTAGTCAACAACAGGATTTTGAATAGTCAAGTGAAGTTCATCTACTGTAGGATTAGCATAATCTTTTAAAGGTCTTTGTTAATTTTCATTTATTTGACTGCCTAAGTTATTTGCCATTTTGTTCAAATTTCTAATTTCTTTTTCTTGTTTTCAAATTTTTCTTATAGTGCATTCTAATTCTGAATCGTAAGGTACTAAACCTTTAGATCCAATACTACGCATAAAAAAAATTTAATAAGGAAAGAAAAAAATATTAAACGTACTCTTAACTTTCAAAAAGTATTTATATATATATTTTTTTATTATTTATGATTTTTTAATAAATTTTTTTATTATTTATCACTAAATTTTCTAAATTAACAAATCTATTAAATTTTCTGTTAACTTCCCTAACAATGGCGCCAAAAACTTGATCCCCGAAGTTATATTTGTGTAAAATTAACAAAGTTGACTCCGCTTTGCAAAAATGCCAAAAATTTGGTCATTATTTTATGAATAAGAAATTAAAGCAATTTATGTTGGGATTCTATGCAAGTATACGTATCGTTATCAAGTAATACATGATTTTTTTATTATGCCCAAAATATCGATCCCATGAGGAAGGTTTAAATTTGAAATAGAAATTTAAATTAAGAAAGCCAAAACAATAAAGAAACTCTACTATACTAATTTCAAATATTTAGGGTGCTATCAGAACTAAATTATCAACTACTAGTAAAACTGTAAAGCTAAACTAAACAATAACTACCAAATTATGTTTTTGTGATGAAGTTATCTAATATGAGAAAGCATTTTTCTCACTATAATGAGTTTTTAGCTAAATGAGAGAGATAAATGGTTTGAATTTGTATTGTGTCAAATAGGAGTAATTTTAATTCTCTACCCTTCGTGAAGTGTTATAGAGAATCGTTGGTCAATCTCAGGTTTAGTCTCTAAATCTATGGTTAGGCTGAGAGGATACTGACTCTAACTCCAGAGCTCCCACTTCCCTTCCCCTGAAGGCTAACGCTCATTTTAGTTCTTAAACACTAAGACCAAATTGGGGATTTTAGTCTATTGTCGACACTATTTTAGGTCAAGGAGCTGCACGTAAGAAGCTTTCGGTCACCGGAATCAAAATTTAATCGTTCGCTTCACAAAGACATTCTAATTTACATATATATTTAAGTTTTAAAAAATATTAAATCAAACTGACCCCATATTTTTCATAGTTAAATGAAAGAGTACAGTACCTCAAACCCTGTATCTATCCTAAAGGATAAACACAAGACTTCAGGATGAGGCTCAATGAAATAAATTAAGAAATATATGACATTCATTTGGTCTGCAAAACATTTTTATTTGCCAACAATTTCCCATATTTTATATGAATAAATAAATAAGGGTTATATTAAGCTCAGTTCAGACAAGCTTCCTATAAGGGCAAGCCCCTATAGTTAATTAAACCTTAAATGACCGAAGTCACCTAAGAAAAATTTCAATAAAAATCAGAGAATATTATCTTCAAGGAGTTAAAAAAGATAGGAATTTTCAATGTGATCGGACGTAGAGGTGTGAAAGGGGAATGATTCCAATTTGAAACTTTTTGTTGTATAGTCCAAAGGAGGAAGAACTAGGGGATGTCACAGATCGGGAGAGAACCTCGGTGACTTCCAAAGCTATCCAAAGGTTTAGCTTCTGTTTTAAGGAGAAATACTTAGGTGTTTAATCCTGCTAATTTTAGTTTTAGGGCTTATATTCGTGTAAAATGATCACACAAATAGCTTGGAAGATGTGATGATTTATTTCGTGACAGACGACAACCTCGAAATCCTAAGATAAGTTAGGGCTTATATTGTATAGTAGGGCTATACAAAGGCCTAAAGATAAGGTGAGGATTTATGTTGCATAAGCAAACTACCTTGAAGTCCTATGAATTTGTTGTTTAATTCTAAGAAAGGAATGATTTAGCTGGGGAAGACATGTTCTACTATTGAAGATAGTCGTGCTGCCTACCGTGCTAGCTCTAAGCTCCTCGCCGTGACGAGTTTGAGTTTTCTAGGGTGTAAAGTTATGATGTCAAATCAAATGGCCCTATGGTTGTAGTTCTTTAAACATTATGGGGCATGTTAAAGTTGATTAGAGCGACACCGATTAGGATCTTACGGTTCCCTCGTTCTGGTTCCACTATTTCCTATTTGATTCACTTAATCCAAATGAATTTACTAAACTCAAATTAATGAGTTCTATACTTTCATTTAGATCATGGGAAGCCTCATTAGCAACCGTAGGTTAGCTATTTCGAGGGATTCATGATCATCCGATAGAGACGTCTTAATTTAGTTACATTTATGGTTTTGTATGATGTTTGTGATTAAATTTTGAGTTGTCTTATATTTTGAATGTTGTGAAGGTGAATTTTATCTTGGTTGATTTTAATTTTAGTTTTGGGTTTTCGTTTTGTGGCTATCCTAATAATTTTGGTTTTCATGTAGGGTGACGTTCTTGTTTAGCATGCAAGTTTTGTAAGCATAGAAAGTACAGTATGAAAGTACAAGAAAGATGGCACTGTAAAATACAAAAAATGTACCTGGCGAGTCTTCTCGTTCCAATACCATGAAATCACATAAATCAAGCCATGGACCAAAGGTCCCCCAAATTAAGGGATCTTATTTCCAAAAATGCACATGCTTAAGATATCTTTGTCAAATTAAAGCACATTTGCATTAAATTGTTGTGATGGATTTCCTTGGGTTCCCTGAGCTCCTAGCCACCTTGCCCTGGCCAGCCAGCTAGCCTGGTGGCCAGAAAAGCCTAAAACTGAGAGCCACTCCCATGGAACCTCACCCAACTTAAACCTAGAGGCCAGCTCATCCAAATAAAACTATGAAGCTCCTCTGCCCTCCACCTAAGCACCACAATGCACTCAAACTTATGCCCTGAGAGCCACCTCATGGCTATTTTTATAAAAACTCACCTCCCACGGCCATGGGAGGTGTGTTGAAATTTCCTTAGAGAGGCCTCTCCAAACTTCACACAGAGCTTCCCTAAGATCCCCTCAGTGCATTCCAACCATTTTCCCTCACCCATTCCTATTGTCAGAGTTCAAGTTTAAGCTTGAAACCTTGTTGGAAATCAAGACAGAACCCAATACACCTCCACAGTCCATCAAACACAAATTAACTTCACCCGCACCTTCACAATAGTGAAAAAAGCTAAAGCCCCATCAAATCCCCCTTTCACAGAGCCTCTACCATAGCTCTAGACCAACACCTGAAATCGAGCTTGGTCTAATTCATATCTAGGCATTACACCAAGACTAGGGACGCAATCCCTAGTGTCCTTAGACCCTAACAAATGTGACGAGAACCTCTGATTGAAGCCTCCCTTCTTAGAGCAAAGGTATAAAACTTCTCCTCTTCCCGAGCTTATTTTGATTCTCCATCTACTTAAGCTTGATTTCATGGCACCTTAACTGTATGGATGTGTTCGTCTCACTTAGACAAGTCCATAAGATCAAACTCGAGGTGATTTGATTGAGTCTAGGTCGAGATCTTAGGGTTTTAGTGTGGATGGGCACGGGATCATTCTATCGAGGACGATGACAGGGAGCCATTCGATCAAGCGTGTATCAAATGAATGAGGGTGATCGAACCGGACAGCGCTTCGGGACATAAACCGCGGGCCGAGTAAGTAGCTACGTGGACGGAAGCGTCCAGCCAGAGCGCGCCACGCATGCCTTCGGAGCTGCCTAGGATCTAGTCAGCACGCGCTGTTTAAATAGATAAATAGGGCTTTTCTTATTTATTTAAATACCCTTAACTTAGAAAATTCATAACTTTGTGTAGAAAAATCACAAAAATAAAATAAAAAAACCCACTTGCTCGGTAAACAAAGGAGAACAAAGTGGAAAAATTTTTAAGTCCATTTGATGCATATTTTATTTTTAATTAATTAAACACGGTTTGGGATCATTTGATTCTCAATGCATAATGGCACATCACCTTGGCTTGGAATTTTAGCGTGTTGTAGCCTCTTTCAAGGGAAGTATTCTCTGATTTTTCCAAAGTCAGAGGAGGTTCCTATACAGAGACCCATATTTTTCAAGTTATTTCACATTATTTCTTTAAGATAATCATGGAAATTAGCTATTGATGTACAATCCTAAGAAAATTTGGGAAGGTCCACCATGACTAGAGAAACCTTTGAAAATAATTTCATGGGTTTTTAAAATGTCATTAAATTTTACAAATACTAAATAACTAAGATAATTAATTTTGAAAAATTTAAACATTTAAATGACTTGATTTTTCATCTCCACTGTGATATATGAACCAGAGAACTCATCATAAAAATTTCAAAATATTTTGAGTTCATTTGACACCTTAAGTTGATTCAGAGAACTCATCATAAAAATTTCAAATTATTTTGAGTTCATTTGACAACTTAACTTGATTTTTAAAGATAGTCATCAAAGTTTCAAAATATTTTGAGTTCATTTAATAACTTAAATTGATTTTTAAAGATAAATTTATGATCTAGAGAACTCACTATAAAAAGTTCAAAATATTTTGAGTTCATTTGATAACTTAAGTTGATTTTTAAAGATAAATATCCACTCTTAACACTTGAATGATTTTTTAAAAATCAAAATATAACTCAAAAAATTATGAAACTTAGTTTCTTGACACTTAAATGATTTTTAAAAATCAAAATATAACTAAAAAAATTATGAAACTTAGTTTTTTGAGTTCACACTTGAATGATTTTTAAAAATCAAACTATAACTCAAAAAATTATGAAACTTAGTTTTTTGAGTTCTCTGTGAATGATTTTTAAAATCGATAACTTAAATTGATTTTTAAAGATAAATACCACTCTTAACATTTAAATAATTTTTAAAAATCAAAATATAACCAAAAAATTATGAAACTTAATTTTTTGAGTTCTGTGTGATTAGGGGTATTTTTTAAAAATAAATTGATACTTAAAATAAAAACTTGATTTTTAGCCTATTCTAAATATTTTAATAATTAAAAATTCATAAAAATCACAAAAATAACAAAAATCATGGAAATGTTCTAAATTGTTTCTTATTCACTTAGAAATAGTTAGAATATTTTTCCTGATTCTCTAAATAAAGATATTGAATTTCAAAGCTCAAGAATAATTTTTAAAGGCTAAAATGATTTTTCACTAAAATAATTCCAATAAATCAAGGAAAAATAAAAAAAATATAAGATTTGCTCCCTTGAGTTCTCTAACCTTAGGAAGATTTTTAAAAAATATAAAACCTAATTTTTACCATTTAAAATATTTTATTCTTACTAAATAGACCATATATTAAAATAATTCTAATAAATCACAAAGAATTCAAAAAATTATGAAATTTGATCCAAATGCTTCTCTAGTCTAGTTTTACCTCTAGTAAAAATTTCAAGGAATTATAATTTACCTTGGTCAAGTTATGAATTTTCTTTAAAAAATCCTATTTTTGCATTAAAATAATTATATAAATTAAAAAAAATTTTGAAAAATCGTATTTTCTCCTCTGATGTCTTAATTGACCCATGAATAAGGTAGGATAAAAATTTCAAAATCATTTGAATTGAATTTGACAAATTATGAGTATTAGAGCCTTTGGGGCAAATGTGTAATTTTGGAAATCTTGCCTTAATTAACATTTATGACTAATTCAAAGAGGGGAATGGGTAACCTCTGATTGTAATCAATTTATTTGATGATTGAAACACATGGGGTTAATTGGTAGAAACCAATCTCACTTTCTTAATTAAGATTAATAAATTTCTAAATTATGAGTTAATTGGTAGAAACCAATTGCACTTTCTTAATTAAGATTAATAAATTTCTAAATTATTAATGAAGTTTATTAAAATTAAATGATCTTGGACTTAGGGGTATGAATTTTGAAGTCAATAATTAATCAATTTAATACTCCTATCTTGATTCAAACCAATCTCACTTTCTTAATTAAGATTAATAAATTTCTAAATTATTAAAATTTGGAAGTTGTTAATTGGTAGAAACTAATTGCACTTTCTTAATTAAGATTAATAAATTTCTAAATTATTAAAATTTGGAAGTTTATTATCACTTTCTTAATTAAGATTAATAAATTTCTAAATTTTGCACTTTCTTAATTAAGATTAATAAATTTCTAATTTATTAAAATTTGGAAGTTTATTAAAATTTATTAAAATTTGGAAGTTTATTAAAATTAAATGATCTTGGACTTAGGGGTATAACTTTTGAAGTCCAATAATTAGTCAATTTAATACCCCTATCTTTATTTTCAAATAAAATCCATATTATGAATCAAGACCACCTAAGGTTTAACCATTTTCAAAACTAATTAAGACACTCACCTAGGTCTTAAGGGCTTAGTGGTGACTTAGGCTAAATCAAAAATTGATTAAACAAGGATTAGAGAAATAAACATAATTAAATCAAACATCCTTGAAACACCACTAAGCCCAATTAGGATTAAGAATTTGGCTAAGTGTTCAAATTACACTAATTTGCCCCTTTAAGGGTCTTCACCCACATAATTCTTAAATTAAATGATAAGTGATAATTACCCTTTTCTTAGGGATAAGTAAGACATCAGAGCTCCCTGAGTAATAAGGGTATTTATAGGATGAACCATCAAGTAACATAATAAGTTTAAATGGACTCGATACTTTTCACCAGTTGGTGAGAGGGAGGCATGGACTTGCTTCCCCCTCCTAACTTGTTGGATACCTCAGAGGCGTATTAAACTTAATATTCTTTGCTCAATGAAATCATCCTTAATTAAACTTTTAAGGACTCACCAAGATATGACGTAAGGTTAGGGAAATAACCAAAATTTTACCTTTCCTGATTTTCATAAACTGCCTTAACATGCATTTTAAGTTTCAGGTGGTGGAATGAGAAGACTCGTCAAGTACACTTTTACAGTTTTCAGCGTTGTCTTTCTTATACTTTCATACTGTACTTTTATACCTGTAAAATTGCATTATAAACAGTAATGTCACCTTGCAACCATCTGGATAGCCACATAACCATAACCATAACCCAAAACCAAAATTAAAATCAACCAAGATAAAATTCACCGCCACAACATGCAAAATATAAAATAACTCAAAATTTAATCACAAACATCACACAAAACCACAACTTCAACAAAAATATAAAACAACTCAAAATTTAATCACAAACATCACACAAAACTACAACTTCAACTATTCGAAATATAAAACAACTTAAAATTTAATCACAAACATCACACAAAACCACAACTTCAACTAAATTTAAATATAAAACAGCTCAAAATTTAATCACAAACATCACACAAAACTACAATTGCAACTAAATTAAGACGTCTCTATCTGATGATCGAGAATCCCTCAGAGGAGGTAACCTACGGTTGCTAACGAGGCTTCCCACAGTCTTGATGATCGGGAATCCCTCGGAGGAGGTAACCTACGGTTGCTAACGAGGCTTCCAATGGTTTAAATGAAATCAAAATTTAATCACAAACATCACATAAAACTACAACTTCAACTAAATTAAGATGTCTCTATCGATGAGAATCCCTTAGAGGAGGTAACCTACAGTTGCTAACAAGGCTTCCCACGGTTTAAATTAAATTATGGAACTCAGGGAAACCTACGGTTGCTAACGAGGCTTCCCACGGTTTAAATGAAATTATGGAGCTGATTAAGTTGGGTTTAGTAAGTTCATTTGGACTGAGTGAATCCCACAACTTCAACTAAATTAAGATGTCTCTATCGGATGATCGGGAATCCCTCGGAGGAGGTAGAGGCTTCTCACGATTTAAATGAAATTATGGAACTCATTAAGTTGGGTTTAGTAAGTTTACGGTTGCTAACGAGGCTTCCCACGGTTTAAATGAAATTATGGAACTCATTAAGTTGGGGTAAATTGCAACTAAATTAAGATGTCTCTATCAGATGATCGGGAATCCCTCGGAGGAGGTAACCTAGGTTCCTAATGAGGCTTCCCATGGTTTAAATGAAATTATGGAACTCATTAAGTTGAGTTTAGGAAGTTCATTTGGACTAAGTGAATCCAATAGAAAATAGTGATGCCAGAATGAGGGAACCATAGGATCCTAACCGGTGTCGCTCTAATCAACTTTAATATGCCCTCATAAAATTTTAAGAACTTCAACCATAGGGCCATCTAATTTGATGTTATAACTTGACACACTAGATAACTCAAACTTGTCGCGGTAAGGAGCTTGGAGCTAGCATGGTGGGCAGCACGAACATCTTCAACAGCAAAACTTGACTTCCCCAGCTAAACCAATCTTCCTTCCTTAGACTTAAACAACAAAGCCATAGGACTTTGAGGTTACTTGCTTATGCAACGTAAATCCTCACCTTATCTTTAAGCCTTCGCATAGCCCTGCTATACAATATAAGCCCTAACTCGTCTTAGGATTCCGAGGTTGTTGTTTGTCATGACCTAAATCCTCACATATTTCAGGCTATTTGTGTGATCATTTCACACGAATGTAAGCCCTAACTAATAAAATTGGCAGGATGAAACACCCAAATATTTCACTTCAAAACTGAAACCAAACATTAGGATAGCTTGGGAAGTCATGAGGTTCTCTTTTGGATCCATGACATCCCCTAATTCTTCTTCCTTATGATTCTACAATAAAATATTCTAAATTTGAACCAATCCCCTTTCACACCTCTACGTCCGATTTCGTTGAAGAGTCCTACCCTTTTTCTTTGAAGATAATATTTCCTGATTTTTATCGAGAGTCTTCTTAGGTGACTTTGGTCATTTAGGATTTGAAGATAATATTTCCTGATTTTTATCGAGAGTCTTCTTAGGTGCCTTTGGTCATTTAAGATACTAATCCCCTTTCACACCTCTACGTCCGATTTTGTTGAAGAGTCCTACCCTTTGAAATTCCTTGTCTTTCACACCTCTACGTCCGATTTCGTTGAAGAGTCCTACCCTTTGAAATTCCTTGAAGATAAATTTTTCTTACATCTGATTTTGTTGAAGAGTCCTACCCTTTGAAATTCCTTGAAGATAATATTTCTTGATTTTTGTCGAGAGTCTTCTTAAGTGACTTTGGTCATTTAAGATGTAATTAACTATAAGAGCTTGCCCTTATTGGAAGCATGTCCGAAACCAGCTTAATATAAACCCTATTTAATTCTTTATATTAAATATGGGAACTTGTTGGCAAATACAAAGGTTTCGCAGACCAAACAAACGTAATACTTTCCTTAGTTTATTTGATCAAGCCTCGCCCTCAAGTCTTATGTTTATTCTTTGGGATAGATACAAGATTCGAGGTACATTGCTCTTTCATTTTAAACTATGAAAAATATGGGGTCAGTTTGGTTTCATACTTCAACGTCCTTTCGAAGCGGGCGACGGGATTTCGATTCCAGTGACCGACAGCATCTTACGGGCAACTCCCCTCCAACCTCGAAATAACGCCGACACTAGGATTGTAGTGTTTCAGAAGTGTTAAAATTTTCTAATCCTCATTTAAGCAAATGTAATTTAGCCAAGGTCACTACTAAGCCCTTAAGATTTTGGGTGGATGTCTTAGTTTTTTAAGAAAGGTTGAATTTTAAGTGATGGTGATTCATTTTTTTAAGTCATTTGAAGATCAAATAGGGGTGTTAAATTAGTGAGTTATCAAAACCCAAAATCATACCCCTAAGTCTAGGATCATTTAATTGATTAGACTTCCAAATTTGAATAATTTAAGAAATTAGAAATTTATCCATTAAATGAAAGAAATGAGATTGGTTTCTACCAATTAATCCCTTTTATTTCAATCATCCACATATGTTAATTATGATCAAAGGTTGTTCATTTCGCTTTATGACTTAAGCTTAAATGTTAATTAAGGCCAAATTTCCAAAATTACAATTTTGCCCGTAAGGCTCAAATACTTTATAATTCATCAAATTTAATTCAAATGACTTTGGGATTTTTATCCCACCTCAATCATGGGTCAATTAAGACATCAGAGGAGAAAATGTGATTTTTCAAATTTTAATATAATTTATATGAAAAAAAGGATTTTTCAAAGTAAATTCCATAACTTGACCAAGGCAAAGCATAATCACTTGAAATTTTTATTGGAGGTAGATGTAGACCAGAGAAATAATTGGGCCATTTATTAATTATAAAATATTTTAAATGTGGAAAATTAAGTTTCACATTTTTTTAAAACCACTCTGAGGTTAAAGAATCCATAGAAACAAATTTCACATTTTTCTAATTTTTCCTTGAATTGTTAGAATTGTTTTAGTGAAAATCCATTTTTAGTCTTTAAAAATTATTTTAAGATTCAAAATTCAATTTCTTCACTTAGAAAATTATGAAAATCTTCCAATTGTTCCTAATTTCTTAGGAAACAATTTAGAACACTTCCATGAATTTTATTATTTTTGTGTTTTTTATCGTTTTTTAATTATTTAAATATTAAAGAAAGTCTTAAAAATGAAAATTTTATTTTAATTACAAATTTATATTTAGAAAAATGATTTGATAACAGAGAACTCCAAAAACTAATTTTTATAATTTTTTTAGTTATATTTTGATTGTTAAAAACTATTTTAGTGTTAAAAATGACATTTAACTTATAAAATCAATTTGAGTTATCAAATGAGCTCCAAATATTTTGAAATTTTTATGGGGAGTTCTCTAAACTTCAAATTATAGTGGAGGTTATAAACCAAGTCATTTAGATGTTTTTGTTTCCCAAAATTAATTTTTTTTGCATTTTAGGGTTTGTTTAAATTAGGTACATTCTTAATGACTTAGATCATGAAAAATTTTCCAAAGGTTTCTCTAGCCATAATAAACCTTCCAAAATTATCTTGGAATTTTATAAGGAACATGCTAATTATTATGATTAATTTAAACAAATGATAGACATAAACTTGAAAAATATGGATCTGTCTCTAGAGATCTCCTCTGACTTTGAAAAAATTAAATGATGTTCTCTAAGACAGAGGCAACAACTTGCCAAACTTTCAAGCCATGGTGAAATGTCTACATGCATGGAGATTTAAAGACTCAAAATAGTTTTTAAATAATTAAAAATAAAATATGCATCACATAAACTTCAAATTATTTTCACATTTTTTTCCTTTGTTCACTGAGCAAGAGCATATTTTTATTTTATTTTTGTGATTTTTCTACACTAAGATATGAATTTTTAAAGATCAGGCATTTAAATAAAGTATAAATACCCTATTTATCTATTTAAATGCGCGACACTGAATAGATCCTAGGTGGCTCTGAAAACTCACGTAGCGCGCTTTAGTTGGACGCCGACATCCACGTAGCTGCTAACTCAACTCGTACTTTATGAACCGAAGTGAGTTCTAGCTTCATCTTGTTCGTTGATGAGATAAACGTGTGATCGGATAGCTCCCTATCATTGTCCCCAAATAGGCTAACCCAAGAATATTCCACACTCAAACCTTAAGATTTTCCTTTAGACTTAACTAGTCTTATAGGGTTTGGTCCTAGAGCATCATCTACTCAATAAGAACCTATCTATACGGATTATGTGGTATGAAATATAGTAATATGTATTGATAATGAAAATAGAGGCCTCAATCAGATGGTTGTAGTAGCTTCAATTAGTCTCAATGAACCTCAAGATGAAGCCTTGTGTCCTAGTGAATGGTCTAGGTATGAATTCGACTAAGCTTAATTTCAGGCGTTGGTCTAGAGCTAGGTTAGAGGCTATTTCAGAGGGGGCTTTTGTAGGGAATCAACTTCTTTCATTGTGGGGAAGGTGTGTGCAAAGTTAATTGAAGTTTGATTCACTGTGGAGGTGTGGAAAGATCTGTTCTGGTTTTTGAAAAAATTTCAAGCTTAAAATTGAGCTTCCACAGTGAAGCTCAGTAAGGGAAAATGGTTGACTTGAACTGAGGGGGTCTTAGGGAGTCTCTGAGGGCAGTTTTGCAGAGTTTCCTTAAGAAAATTTCGGCTCTCCTTCATTGGCCATAGAGGTGAGGTTTAAATAAAATTGGCTTAGGGTGGCAGTCATGGCTTCTATTTTGGTGCAATGTGAGGCTTTGATGGACGGCAGAGAAGCTCTAAAGGTTAATTAGGGTGAGTTGGCCTCTATATTTGAATTGGGTTTACATTTTGGTGTTTTCTAGCCACTAGGCTGGCTTGTAAGGCCAGGGTAGGTGGTCAGAAATTCAGATGAGCTAGGGGGAGGCTTAATTATGATTTACCCCCAAGGGTAGTGATGATGAGGGATATTTTGCAAGTTTGGTCCAAAAATGGATTAAAAGCCTTTAATTTGGGGATCTATTGGTCCATAACATGCTTTTATGGGTTTTTCATAGTTTAACCTGGTCCATAGGAAGAGTTTGATGGCTGTGGAGTCATAAAGTTGGTGGCTTTAAGGTGGCTAGGCCAGTTTTGGTGCATGGGTCCAATATGGGTTCAAATGACCAAAGCTTAGGTTTGGGTTAGGCTAGCCATAAGTTTGAGCCTGATTGAATAATCAAAATTGTATAGATGATTGTAAAGAATATTTTTGGTGAAGGATTGAAGTAATTTTGAGTTAAATTTGAAGCTCAAATTGAATGATTTTGAGATTTTGGTCAATTTGGGCATGTTGGACTAGACTGGGGTTTATGTTGAGATAAGCTTGGAATTTGGCTCAATTGAGTGGTCCAAATGATCAAGGGAGATGCTATGAATATTTTTTATGAAGGAATGGAGTGAAAATTTTGGGGCTAAGGCATTCATTTTGGTGAAATTTTGAGACATGACCAAATTAGGGCAAAATTGGGAAGTTTTTCAATTTGGGTTGATATTAAACGAAATTGAGGATTCACCATTGCTAGTTTACGGTCAAGTTTGATTTTTAGGAGTGTTAGGAAAGGTTTAGGATCCAAATTGAGACCAATGGACTAGGCCATGAGGTTCAACTTGGTGGAACCAAGTCATAGGGCCAAAATTGGGTGTTTTGACTTAGATCAAAATTAGGATCAAAGCATGGGCCAATTTAGCTTGGATTTGGTTTATATTGGTCATATAAAAGGTTAATTTGAGTTTATAATTGAAATTGGGGAAAATTGAGACCAAATTGATGGACATTTGAAGCGAATTTAGGAAAATTAGGATTTTAAAGACAATTTGGGAGTTTTGTTCAAAATGGTCAAATTGGTCAAGTTGGGTCATGTAATAGTTAATAAAAATGAAATTGGGAATATTTGGAAGGTTTGACAATTTTTGGGATTTTTTGGAATTTTTGAAATTTTGGGCCAAGGAGGGCATTTTGGTAATTTAGCAATTTTTTTTGGTGATTTTGGGTAATTTGGATGTTTTCAAAAGATTTGAAATAATTTTTGAACAAATTTAGGTATTTTGGGTAAATTTGAGAATTTTGGCCAAATTTAGGTTTTCTAGGCTACGTACGTAATTTGGGGGAGTTTAGGGGCAAAAAGACCAAGTTGGGTATTTTTGGTAGAATTGGGGTGTCAACCACCATAAATGAGCTATGGACAAATGGAAACCCCATTTAGGTCCTCTATGTACCGGTCTTAGCTAAACCTTAGCCTAGGGCTAGAGGGTTTAGGGGACCATCTACATGAGTTTCCCAAAGGATTAAGGGATCAAAGTCAAGAAATTTTGGGTTTAAATTTTGTGAGTGATTATGAGTGAGGTGAGTGCAAGTATGTACCTTAACCCTAGACCAACACCTAGAGTCAACCCTAACTGCAAGCAGTCCTATAGGAACCCTCCTTGAGCTACCCCATACTGACCCCACATACTAAGTGCTAGATGTTAGGACCAATATGTGGAACTTCAAGTTAAGCGGGCACCGGTGGTGACAATGTCGATGCTAGGCAAATTTCTATAAGATTTGATGAATTTGGGCATTTTTTGAAGAGTTATTAGACACACCTCTTGGAAAGCCGACATTATGCTTTATTTAAAGTGAAGTTTGATTAGAAAAAGGGGGGCTAGTGTGTTATTGAGTCTTCTGGAGTGTTCCATTCTGTGTATTGTTTAGTGTGGCGAACTGTGTTGAAGGTGTGGGTGAGTTTAATTTGATTTTGGTGGAGTGTAAGGTGTGGAGAGCTCTATCCTGTCTCCGACAAGGTTTTGAGCTCAAAAATTTAACTCTAGTAAGAAGAATAAGGGCAATGTGGTGGTTGGGTAGCACTGTGGAGGTCTCAAAGAGGCTCTAGGAGTAATTTGAAAGGCTCTCTTTGAAAAAAAATTTAGCACACCCTCCATGGCCATGGAGGGGAGCTTTTTATAAAATGGTGTGTTGTAATTAACTCTTTTTCAGAAGATTTTATATGTATTATTTGCAATCTAATGTTTTAAGTCTTGTAGCCTTTTATACTAGCACCAAAAATATTTCAGAATTAAAAAAATCAGAACCTTTAATAGAGGTATGTCTTTTATTTATGTATTTAATGTTTTCCTTCACCCTTTATTATTAAGTTTTTCTTGCTAAAACTTTTAAAAATTTAAGTTTGGGGGGAAAGAAAAATTCATTTTTAGAGAAAGAAACATAATTTTATTTTTCCTCATTTAGCTATATTTTCAAAATTTTAAATTCACATGACCTTTCGTATTAGGGGTTAACTTTAGATAACTATATTTATGTTTCTAAATATATAGTAAACTTAAGTAAAAAATTTCTAAATAATAAAGGTTAATTTTAAAGATTAAGATATTTGGTATGATAGAATAAGACTATGGTTTCTATTTTAAGAGGTTAATTTTGAGATTTAAGATATTAGTATAATAGAAAAATACCATGTTTTTATATTTTAAGTAAAAAAAAATGTATTTTTGAAATATTAAAAATCTTAAAGGTTCATGAAAGAAGAAAAGAATTAGACTTTATGAAATCTTTAGGCTAATACATATTTGTTAAGTGAAGAAATGTGATAAGTTTTTTACTTTAAGAAGAGGATAGTGAAGTTCAAAATCATTAAGGGCTATCCAGATATAGTGATCCTCACATAAAGAAAAAGAAAAGAAAAGAAAAAGAGAAAAATGTGTGGGGAGAAGCTTGAGGAGATGCCTAATTAAAAATTGGCTTTACTTGAATCAAATTAAAAAAGAAGGCTTGCTACATTTTCTAAACTTTCATCTGAGTATCAGTTTATTTACTAGTAAAGTATTATGAATTTCTTTCTCATATGAATACTTTAAGTGACTTTAATATGGAAATTTGCATTTTTTCTTGAAAAGAACAGAATACCAGAAATCTTGGACTTGATTACTAAATATTCTTATACCTTTAATATTAACTGGAGTTGTTTTGAATTTTTCTTAAGTTATACTATTATAATTAGTGGACTAAGATATAAGAATATAGAAGTTAAATGCTTTACCATAAGTCATATTTCTACATAGTAGAGGAGTTACTTTAGGACAAGTAACATGTAAGTTTGGGGGATTTTAATATAGCAAAAATATATGCATTTTTAGACCCATATTTTATACTCATTTTTGGTGATATTGTACTTTAAAAAGGTATTTTGATGTTTTCTTGCAGGTTATTGATTTTTAGGGCTTAAAGCAAAAAGGAAGCAAATATTTTGAGGTTTTCTTGCAGATTGTAGAATTTTAGGACTTAAAGGTAAAAAGAAGCAAAAAGGGTGAAATTTGGAGCAAAAATAAAAAAGTTGAAATTGGTTCAACATCGACGATTCCAAAAGAAGTGCTGACGGTGACGTCTGATAGAGAACACCTAAATTTATTACAAGAACAGAGGCCCCGATGGCGCCAATGTCGATTCAGCCCTGATTGCTAGAAGATTCAATGAATCTAAATGCATTTTGAAGAGTTTTTGGAGACACCTATCGTAGAACTGACCATATGCATTATTTGGGGCCGAAATTGATTAGAAAATTGGCTCTTCTTGCCATTTCATTCATTCCATTCTACATTCTACACATCACCCATTCTTCCATCCTTCAATCCACAACCATTGAGAGTTCATTGTTCTTATATTTTAGAGTTTTGTGGTGAGATTAGTTGTGAACTCTTCTCTAAGAGTGTTGGAGAAGGAGAAAAGTGGGAGATTTCTTCTTCCTTCATTTTCTAGAAGAGGCTACAAGGGATTTGCTTTGAGAAAGAGTTTCAGATAAGTTTTATTTGTTTATTAGTGCTGTATGAACTTTCTTTTATTTATGAAATTTGTGTTTTGTTTTATCTTTCTCATGAAATGTGAGTAGTTTACTTTATCTTTCTCCCCACTCTGAGATATGATGTAATGAAGAGATAATATGGATGTGGCAATATTAAAATACAAAATAAATTGTGATGATTTTCAACTTGGAACTTAATTTACTTTTTGATCTGGAAAATTGAAATGTTAAGATACGTCGTGAAACATATGATCTGAGAAATCGAGTATGAGATCTACAACAGAGTTAGGATCACATTTGATTCCATGAAGGAGAACTTCGTTCATGGAATTAAGTGAAAACAAATAAGGAAATATACTTTATTGGGTGTAGAATTGGAGAACCTTTAGGGTGACCGACTAAAATCCCCAATTCGGTCTTTATGTTTAAAAACTGAAGCGGGAGTTAGCCTTCAGGCAAAGGGAATTGGGAGCTCTGGAGTGAGAGCCAGTATCCGCCTAGCCTAGCCACAAATTTAGGGATTAAACCTGGGATTAGCCAATAATTTTCTATAACACTATATCAGGGTAGTGAATTAAAATTGCTTTTATTTGACATAATATATTATTGAACCATTTATCTAATCTTATTTTACCAGAACCTCATTGTAGTCAGAAAGATGTTTTTTTCACATAAGAAATCTTCATCACATAAGCATAGTTTAATATTTTAATAGTTTAGTAGTTTCTGTTTAAACTTTGTATTTCAGTCTTGTTATTATTTAAATAATTTAGTTCTGACAATATTTCAACATTCAAAATTAGTGACTGTAATTTTGTATTGATTTTCTGTGAATTTCCTAGTAAATTTGCATTTCAAATGTAAACATTCCCCATGGGATCGATATTTGAGGCTTAATAGCAAGTCCTTTATTACTTGATAACGATACGTATACTTGCATAGAATCCATACATGAATTGCATAAATTTATTATTCAAAAGTATTGCATCAAACTTTTGGCTCTGTTGCATAGTGGAGCCAACTAGATAATTTTACACAACTATTATATCATCTGGATCAAGTTTTTGGCGTCGTTGTCTGGAATTAAAACCTTCAAGTAGTGGTGTCAACTTCATAAATCCTTAGATATAAGAAATATCAGATCAATAATCAACTACAATCAATATATAAATATTTCTTAATGAAGGTAGATTTGGTCCCATAAAATCTAATCCCATGCATAAAAAATTTCAATTTCCAAATTAAAATTTAGAGGCATTTCATTTCTTTTTAAAATATTACCTACTCTCAGACCTCGATCACATGTTTTTCTATATATATATTAACAACTCTAAATAGAGTAGGCCAATTAAATCCATATTGTAAAATTTTATGAACAATTCTATCGTTCCCGAAATGACCTTCAAATTCAAAATCTTTACATTTTTTGGAAAATTTCCTAAATTTCTCTATAAGACACACATCGTCTCATTACTAAATCTTTGCATTTTTTATATAAATAAGGGTCATTGCAAAAACGTTATTTTGCATCATAAATGAATTTTTTTTCCTATTGTTTCATCAGCCGATAAGGTAAAATACATTAACAATATAATATACAACATTTCTTCAGAATTACTCCCTACAATGAAGATTAGTAGAGTCACCAAAGAAAGTTCTATTTTGAATTATTGAATTTAAATGGAAAAACCCATTGATATAAGATCTATCATATTTAAATTTGTCATGGGTATTATTATGAGTGGACCAATTTATGGACTTGGGCAAACTTCCACAATTTTCCTACTTTTTAGTCAATCTCATGTTCCATATGAAAGTTGGGAAAAAGTTTTATTTCCTTGGGAGCCCTTGCTTCCTATTGATGATATTTATGTTAGGAATTGGAATGAGGCATTAGATGCTATCCTAGATCATTCTTCACATGATTCAACCGCATTGATGCCACCAACAGTTGGAAGTTCACTTGTTTTGGAGAAGAAATTGAAGAAAATTGAAAGAAAACTTCAGAGTATTATGAATGCCGTGGGAGATCTTAAATACCTTTTTGATCACCTAGATTGGAGAATGAAAGAGAATTTTTATCATACTAGAACTTTTGAATGGATCAAATAAAATTTGACAAATCAATTCCTGTATCGATCCTTCTATAATTTGTACTTTCATTACCAATCAATGGGAGATATCAAAAGAGGAGAAAGCATTGAGGATGATGCAAAATAATTGAAAATTTTGGATTCTACTAATTAAAACAACTTATGCACTTATTGTAATTGTGTGGATTTGATTTAGTTTGTATTGCTTTAGAATTCTAAACTTTGATTTTATGTATAGTTTTGTGTCAACGTGTAGTGTTATTTGATTTCAACACTGATTTATATTTAGTTTGCTTAGTATGTGTGAAAGTGTGATTATAAAATGTGTTTTTAAAAGTGTCTTTACATATAAAAAAGTTAGTTTGTCATTGTTTGTGAAAATGTTTACTTGTGAATTATTGTTAAATAAAAATTTATGCTTAAAAAAACTAAAAAGAACTTTGAAGAAAATTAAAAGAATTTTTAAATTTAAAAAAAAGTCAAAAATGGAATTTTTAGGCCTTCAACACCGACGACGCTGGAATGGGCACCAATGGAGCCCTCGACCCGAGAAAAACCTTTAACTCCTTAAATTCACTATTTTAACCGTAAACCTCCCCTTGAGTCGCCTTAAACCTCCTATTTTTGCACATAGGGCTTGCATTTGCTTGGATTTGAGGCAATTTTAAGGCAACAGAACTTTTGATTTCATCTTCTCTAGGTAAGAGCTACAGTTTGAGTTAAAAAAATTTTCTTTTCACTAAGGATTTATCTTACATTGCCTATATCCAAAAATTTTGAAATTATTTTGAGAGATTTTAAGAAAATACTTGTGTGAAGAACTCTTATTTAGTGTATTTAAGTTTAAAGTGTTTTACATTGTGATTTTCAAAAATTTTGGAATTTGTTCAAAAATTTTTGAATTTTCTTTAGATTTCTCGTGGCACCTAAAACGAGTGAAGGAAAAAAGAAAAATAGATTTTGATGAACAAAAATTTGTTAGTTTCCAGGGTTGTGTTTGTTTCAATAGTTTACTTGAGCATAAAAAAGTAATTCTGGACCGTGGTTTTAAAAATCTTGGAGGAGAAGTCGAATGATTAATCAATGCTCAAAAGCGGGAAAATTTCAGTTGTTTTACTGCCTATGTGATTATTGGTGTAGTAATGGAATTCTATGCCAATTTTACTGAAGCTTCTGATGATTTTGTTTTTTTTTTGGGAAAAAGGATGGAGTTTTCTCAATGTAAAATTACTGAGTTTTGTCAGTTGGAAGATATTTACAGTTGCCAGTATAAATCATTTTCTGCTACTAATGAGGCCTTAGATGAGGTTATTTCTTTTCTTACTAATGGAAGAGGGACTTGAAAGTCAAAAATGGTGTTAAGGTAAACTTTCCTCTCTCTATGCTTAATGTGGTATCTAAGGCATGACACTACTTTATTTATGGAAGAATGATTCCGATAAATCATCATAGTGAGGTGACAATGGATAGAGCCATCGTGAACTCTATATTTAGCAGGTGATGAGGAATAATGTAGGCTCTATTATTTATATGAACACTAGATATATTGCTTTAGGAGAGACCAATCGTGGTTTGGCACACCCTACACTTATTTTTATACTTTGTTAACAGGGAAGAGTTGATTTAGACCTGTGGAAGAGAAGATTGAGTCTCTAAGACCTAGTGGTCCGGCCAATATAAAGACATATGAAACTCATGTTTATCGGAGATTAGGAAGTAAGACCAAAGATGTTCCTTCTACTTTGAATGGATCATAGGTTGCAAAACATGGATGTCAGAAATGCTCACAAAGATGTTTTGATTCAACAAAAGTTCGAATATGATGCTACTTAAGATGATGCGTAGGTAAGAAACCTAAGGGGTGATCATTCAGTTCAGTTTCCTAGTCACCTTATTTTTACTCCATGTCAGCAGCAGAATTTGGATGTAGAAGAAGAAGATGATGATGATAACTGGTGAATTGATTTCCTTTAGTATATGTTTGATTGTACTTTGCTATTATGTTGTTTGTTTTTATTATATTTTTTAGACTATTTGTTAGATTGTGAGACTTTGTTTTGTAGTTATGTTGAGTTGTGAACTATAGTTTGTAAAACTATTTTAATTTCTGAAATTCAGTTTAGTTATGTTGTTAATTTTAGTATTTAGTTAAATGTGTTGTAATTAACTCTTTTTCTGCAGATTTTATATGTATTATTTGTAATATAATGCTTTAAGTCTTACCTTTTTATACTAGCACCTAAAATATTTCAGAATTAAGTTTCAAAAATCAGAACCTTCAATAGGAGTATGACTTTTATTTATGTATTTAGTGTTTTCTTTCATCCTTTATTATTTGGTTTTTCTTGCTAAATCTTTTAAAAATTTAAGTTTGGGGGGGAAAGAAAAATTTATTTTTAAAGAAAGAAACATAATTTTATTTGTCCTCATTTAGCTATATTTTCAAAATTTTGATTTAACATGACCTTTGGTATTAGGGGTTAGCTTTAGATAACTATATTTATGTTTCTAAATGTATAGTAAACTTAAGTAAAAATTTTCAAAAATAAAGGTTAATTTTAAAGATTAAGATATTTACTATAAAAGAAAAAGACTATGTTTTTATATTTTAAGTAAAAAATATTGTATTTTTGAAATATTAAAAATCTTAAAGTTTCATGTAAGAAGAAAAGAATTAGACTTTACGAAATCTTTAGGCTAATACATATTTGTTAAGTGAAGAAATGTGACAAATTTTTGACCTTAAGAAGAGAATAGTGAAGTTAAAAATCATTAAGGGCTATCCAGATATACTAATCCTCACATAAAGAAAAATAAAAGAAAATAAAAAGAAAAGAAAAGAAAAAGAAAAAAAATGTGTGGGGAGAAGCTTGAGGAGATGTCAAATTAAAAATTGGCTTTACTTGAAACAAATTAAAAAAGAAGGCTTGCAACATTTTCTAAACTTTCATTTTAGTATTAGTTTATTTACTAGTAAAGTATTATGATGTTCTTTTTCATATGAATACTTTAAGTGACTTTAATATGGAAATTTGCATTTTTTCTTGAAAAGAATGGTGTAGCAGAAATCTTGGACTTGATTACTAAATATTCTTATACCTTTAGTATTAACTGGAGTTGTTTTAAATTTTTCTTAAGTTATGTTATTATATTTAGTGGACTAAGATATAGAAATATAGAAGTTAAATGCTTTACCATAAGTCATATTTTTACATGGTAGAGGAGTTACTTGAGGACAATTAACATGTAAGTTTGGGGGATTTTGATACAGTAAAAATATATGCATTTTTAGACCCATATTTTATACTTATTTTTGGCGATATTGCACTTTAATGAAAGGTATTTTTATGTTTTCTTGCAGATTGTTGAATTTTAGGACTTAAAGCAAAAAAGAAGCAAAGATGGTGAAATTTGGAGCAAAAATGAAGAAGTTTAAATTTGTTCAGCACCGATGACGCCAAAATAGTGCAGATGGTGTCGTTTGATAGAGAACTCCTAAATTAATTATAGAACACAAGCCCCGATGGTGCCAATGTTGGTTTAACCCTGATTTCTAAGAGATTGGACAAATCTAAATAAATTTTGAAGAGTTTTTGGAGGTACCTTTTGGGGAACATACCCTATGCTTTATTTGAGGCTGAAATTGATCAGAAAAGACACTCTTCTTGCCATTTCATCCATTCCATCCAACATTCTACACATCAGCCGTTCTTCCATCCTTCATTCCACAACCATTCAGAGTCCATTGCTCTTATAATTTAGAGTTTTTTGGTGATATTAATTGTGAACTCTTCTCTAAGAGTGTTGGAGAAGGAGAAAAGTGAGAGATTTCTTCTTCCTTCATTTCCTAGAAGAGGCTACAAGGGGTTTGCTTTGAGAAAGAGTTTCAGATAAATATTATTTGTTTATTAGTGTTGTATGAACTTCTTTTATATATGAAATTTATGTTTTGTTTTATATTTCTCAAAAAGTTTGAGTACTTTACTTTATCTTTCTCCCTACTCAGTGATATGCTGTAATGAAGAGATAATATGGATGTGTCAATATTAAAATATAAAATAAATTGTGATGATTTTTCAACTTGAAACTTAATTTACTTTTTGATCTGGCCAATTGAAATGTTAAAATAAGTCGTGAAACATATGATCCATGAAATGGAGTATGAGTTCTACAATAGAGTGAGGATCACATTTGATTGCATGAAGAAGAACTTTGTTCATGAAATTAAATGCAAATAAATAAGGAAATATACTTTGTTGGGTGTAGAATTGGAGAACCTTTAGGGTGACAGACTAAAATTCATAATTTGATCATAGTGTTTAAAAACAAAAGGGAGAGTTAGCCTTCAGGCGAAGGGAAGTGGGAGCTCTGGAGTGGGAGCCAACATCCTCCTAGCCTAGCCACAGATTTAGGAACTAAACCTAAGATTAGCCGATAATTTTCTATAACACTATATCAGGCTAGAGAATTAAAGCTGCTCTTATTTGACACAATATATAATTAAACCATTTATCTAATCTCATTTTACCAGAACCTCATTGTAGTCGGAAAGATGTTTTTTCACATAAGAAATCTTCATCACATAAACATAGTTTAATAGTTTAATAGTTTAGTAGTTTCTGTTTAAAATTTGTAATTCAGTCTTGTTATTAGTTAAATAATTTTGTTCTAATAATATCTCAACATTGAAATTTATTGACTGTAATTTTGTATTGACTTTCTATTAATTTCATAGTAAATTTACATTTCAAATGTAAACCTTCCCCATTGGATCGATATTTGGGGCTTAATAGAAAGTCCTTTATTACTTGATAATGATACGTATGGTTGCGTACAATTCGTACATAAATTTCTTAAATTTCTTATTCAAAAATATTGCATCAAACTTTTGGCACCGTTGCATAGAGGATCCAACTATATAGTTTTACACAACAATCAAATTTTTGGCGTCGTTGCTGGGAATTAAAATCTTCAAGTAGTGGTGTCAACTTCATAAATCCTTACATATAAGAAATATCAGATCAATAATCCACTGCAATCAATATATAAATATTTCTAAATGAAGGTATATTTGGTCTCATAAAATCCAATCCCCATGCATAAAAAATTTCAATTTCTATAAATTAAAATTTAGAGGCATTTCATTTCTTTTAAAATATTACCTACTCTTTGACACCGATCACATGTTTTTCTATATATATATATATATATATATATATATATATATATATATATATATATATATATATATATATATANGGGTCTGTCATTCAGAGGGAGAGTTTTAGTGAACAACAAACCCCCTGTGTTCCTTTACCAACTGACACGGGTCCCTTACCGACTGTCAAACCTCCTTCATCTTATATTCAACTTCCTCAGTCTACACAGCCCACACTTTATCCTATTCAACCTCCTCAGTCTACACAGCCCACACTTTATCCTATTCAACCTCCCCAGTCTACACAACCCACTCCTCAGGAACTTTGGGTCTATACAAGACGAAACAGAACTGCTGAAAGAATAGAGAACCTAGCTGCTGTCCAAGAATCTAATCCGGCTCCAAAATCCTCTGAAACTCACTCAGGTATGGAATCTATAGGCACTAATGATTATGAGTTTATCCTGCCTGTGAAAGATGATTTTGATGTTCCTTGCACTCAACATCCTATTGTCCGATTTGTTTCATATGAGAGGTTATCGTCTCCCTATCATGCATTTGTAACTGCTATTGATAGCATAAAGGTTTTGAATTCTATTCAGGAAGCTCTCTCACACCCAGAATGGAGAAAAACTGTGAATGAAGAAGTTGTTGCACTAGAAAAGAGTGGAACGTGGATTGTGTCTGATTTGCCCAAGGATACGAGACCAGTAGGATGCAAGTGGTTATTTACCATCAAATGTAAGGCAGACGGAAGCATAAATCGGTTAAAAGCCCGGCTGGTTGCAAAAGGTTATACTTAGTCATACGGAATTGACTAGCAAAAGACATTTGCCCCAGTAGCCAAACTGAACTCCATTAGAATCCTACTCTCCATTGCAACAAACCGAGACTGGCCTCTTATGCAACTTGATGTCAAAAATGCATTCCTTAATGGAGATCTTGAAGAGGATGTATACATGGATTTACCACCTGTTCTTGAAGGGTCCTTCCCTAGTGGCAAAGTATGCAAGCTCCAGAAATCTCTGTATGGGTCTCAAACAATCTCCCCGTGCTTGTTTTGCCCGATTAACCAATTCAGTAATCAAGTGCGGTTATACTCAAAGCCAGGCTGATCATACAATGTTCACAAAAAGATCCGAGAAAAAGATTGTTGTACTTATTGTGTATGTTGATGACATCATTCTTACCGGAGATCACACTGAAGAATTGACAAAGCTGAAGAAGTTTCTAGCCCATGAATTCAAAATCAAGGACCTCGGAGACTTGAAGTTCTTGGGAATGGAAGTTGCAAGATCCAAAATGGGGATGGTTGTAACTCAAAGGAAGTACACATTGGACCTATTGAAAGAAACGGGTATGCTTGGATGCAAACTAATAGATACTCCAATAGACCCATATAAAAAGATTAGAATGGAGAATGATAGTTTACCTGCACAAAGGACGATATCAGCGGCTTGTTGGAAGACTTATTTACTTATCCCACACCAGACATAAGTTTTTCAGTAAGTCAATTCATGAACTGTCCTACTGAGGAACATATGGGAGCTGTCAACCGTATCTTAAGATACTTAAAGATGACACCGGAAAGGATTATTATTCAAAATGAACGATAGTAAAAAGGTAGACGTCTTGACTGATGCTGACTGGGCAGAAGATATATCCACCCGAAGATCAACCTCTGAGTATTGCTCGTATTTATGCGACAATCTAGTGACATGGAGAAGTAAGAAGCAATCAGTGGTATCTCGGAGTAGTGCAGAAGCAGAATACAAAGCACTGGCGTTTGGTATCTGTGAAGGAATGTGGATCAAAAGATTTCTTAAGGAGCTTGGAATTATGGGAGAAAATTCTATCAAGATGTTCTATGACAATCAAGCTGCAATCAGTATCGCAAAGAATCCTGTTCATCATGATCGAACGAAACACATTGAGATTGATAGAAACTTCATTTCAGAGAATGTGGACAATGGAATCATTGAATTGGTCTATACTCCTACTAGAAACCAAACCGCAGACATTCTCACCAAGGCTCTCCCTAAGTCTAGTTTTGATGAGTTAACCAACAAGTTGGACATGTACAATCTGTACAACCCACTTTGAGGGGGAGTGTGGAATTACGCTCATTATTATTTCTTTAATTCTATTTAAGTACTTGCTATATTTTGTCATAATATAAAAAGGATAATTCTTTAATTATTGGTATTTATGTTTATTTCATAATTATAGGAATTACTTAATTGTATGGAGATTTCTTTCCTCTTTTTTATCTCTTGTACTCACCTATTTATAGGTGAATTATCTATGTATTCAGTGAGAAAAAAAATAATTCAAAAATTCACACAAATTGATTATTTTACTTTAGCTCTATGACACAGAATGTTGGCCTTTAAAAGAGAATCCTAAAACAAAGTTAAGTGTTGTTGAGATGAGAATGCTTAGGTGTATGAATGACTTGACAATTAGAGACAAAGTGCGAAATGAATAATACATGTAATAAGGTTGGTGATGCTCCAGTGGTGGACAAGATTAGTCGTCTTAGATGGTTTGGTCATATTAAACGCCGACTATCTGATGATCCGATTAGGAGAGTAGATATTTTAGATTTGACTTATGTTAAGAAAGGCAGAAGTAGTTCTAAAAAGACTTGGCACATTGTATTAAAAATGATCTTAATTTATTAGAATTAAATTAAAATATGACACTCAATAAGAAGCAATAGAAAACAAGGATTCATTTTGCCGACCCCACTTCGTTGGATAAAGGCTTGTTGTTGTTGATGTTGTTCTCTATCTAAACAAAAAGAGAATCCTTTCAATCTCACCAACTCTCTCAATTTCTCTCTACAGATACTAGAGAGAAACTATGCTCTCTCTGTATATTTCTATTTCTCTCTATTTTTTTTTATTTATTGGGGATTGACATACATAATGCTCAAAAGATGTTTACTTTCATATCTAACAGTTAAAATTCTACTTTTTTAGATGTCACTTCGAACTATTGAATAGAAGATATCTACCACAACATGTTGCTTGTTTTTGTTGTTACAGTTTTTTAACATTCCTATTTTCAAATAATTTATCATAGTTGATTTGTGTTAACAAACATATTCCTTAACAATAGTATTAACCTAGAATAGATCTACAAGCATTTGACAGAATTTCTGAACAGCTTGACCTGGCTTTTAGAAGGGATTTTGATGAGACTTTGAATGTCTCGGCTGAGGAGGTATTTTAGATCAGGAACATATTCCTCTGTAGTTTTTAGCATTTTGTGCATTGTTTTTTTTAATATTTAGCATTGTTCTGTTTGGGCAGATCCAATTCAAGAGGCTGTCAAAGTGTCTCCTTGTTTGGACAGAACATAAGATGTACTGGATTGCCTCTCGATTTCTACTTCTGGGATTCCAGTTAGAGCTATACTCTTCTAAGGAATATTGTATGGTATATTGGTATATGTATGTTACTTTTGTGATTCTTTTAGAGAAGATGCAAGTGCCAATCAACTACTCTGCCATGCAAAGGCGGATCAGCTGCTCTGCTGATGACTGTAAGTATCATATTTGTGTTACCAAATATTTTCTTGGATGATTTACATAAATACCACTCAATAACTATGTATTTACATGTCTAACACCTAAACTACAATTTTTACATAAATATCACCTTACCTATGCATTAAAAGGTGTATTCACTTTTTAAATGGTGGCATACTTTATGTAATATGAAAGATTTGGGTGGTATCAATGTAATAAATAATGTTTAGGTGTTTAGATGTGTAAATATATCAGAATTGGGTGGTATATATGTAAATGTCCCGTTCTTCTTTCATATGTGCTAACGTTTACTTTCATGCCTTTTTTCCTTTTCTTCTTAATGAAAACGAAATCCTCCATTTGAAAGATAGTGTCCGATCATGTTGCATTTTTCTTAACTTTTTATCTTCGAGTGCGATTTAGCTTTTCTTTGAGAACCTATTTCACTTCCTAATGCCAACTGAATTTCAAAGGAGGATTCCATAAATTTTTTCTTGCTCTTTGAGAAACAATAGCTTGAGTTTATTATGATCCAATTTTTGGTTAATCTATCTGATGCTTATATTCCTCTATTTGTTTACATTTGTTAAAATGATATAATCATAATTAACGCAAGAAAAATCGACATTAAAGTGAATAATTTTTTTTTTTTCAAAAGACCCAAACGGCTAGTATAGATTATTAGGTTTTTCTGCATGGAAGAACGCATTGAGGTTGCTTATGTGGACGAACTAATGTTGGTGCTTTTTGCTATGGCCAAATTATTAGATTTACTATTTTTTTTTCTTTTTGTTAGTGGTAAAGATACCATTTAAAAGCATCACTAGATTCACTGCTCTCTTCATTATCTCTATATTAGTATTATTGATGGCAGTTTGTCAGGATGATTATACATGTTTCACTTCTACGCCAATGTTAATTTTATCTTCCATTGCCCTATCTTGTATTAGAGGATCGGTAACAATACTTGTCTTTTAAGCTTGATTTTATTTGGCATATTTTTTTGTTATCTGTATCTCATCGTCTTGTCACATTCATGATCTATGTGTATACTCTTGTGCCTTTTTTAATGATTTTATCGTTTATTTCTATAAATTATTGCCTCCTATTTAGGGAATGGTTATTGCTAGCATTTTTCTAAATTATTTCTCAGTTCTTCCTTTGTACATATACATCACACTTTCATTTATGCATATATCATATATTTTATTTTGCAATATCCTTCAATATGTTAGTGCTATCCCAACATAATTGCCAGTTGGGTGTTGACATCGATCTAGGGTTCTTAGTATGGAAAGATCATGGGAGGGATCGATTCTTGGTAGGAAGAGAAACACAGGAAAATAAATGCTAGTGATGACTGAAAATGGGTGAGACCGATAGTTGGATGGCAAGTTGCATGCAGAAAACGTGTAGGCAGTGGTTGCGGATGTATAGGAAGTCTTTGGATGTTTGGAGGAGATCATTACTTTCGGGGTTGTTTGGTTTGTTGAAAATGAAATGCAATGAAAAAAGTTTGCATAATACTATAATTACAATTAGAAATACTTTTGAGTTGTTTGCTTTACTGTAAAATAAATGTAATGTATATATATATATATATATATATATATNCGGTGAAGGAGGCACCGGTGGCCGACAACTGTTGCGGACGACTACGGGCGGCGGCGACGACGGGAAACTGTGATAGTTTTGAGCTGCGGCTGCAATGAGAGGCAGACGACCGGCGGTGGTACACTGTCAGCAATGACCGTGGAGGACAGCAGGCAGTGGCAAACGGCTGATGGCGATGGCGGTGATTTTGGCGATTGGCGTGCGGCGGCAGCGAGTGGCATGCGACAGGTAAGCGACAGTGGTGGCGAGCATGGGCGAGGGGGCAGCAGCTTGCCTATTGCATTTTACATGAACGGTGTAATTCAAATTCGGTCAAATCTGTCAATTTGTAAATTCATCCAAAATGAATTACTCTCTAAACTTCAAATTCATTCATGCTTCGTATTATATTTATAATTCTTCATACCAAACATAATATTCTCATATCTTTATAAAAGAATTATAGTATACCACAACTTTACTCAACAAAAACAGCTCATTAATCCAATTAGGCTTCAGGTACACTTAATGAGAAAGATCAATGGATATAGCACTTTGGACATTCTCTATTCCATAAATTAAAATCCTAAAGATTTCAAAGTAGGTTCTATGCATTATACTTTTACCAAGGCATCAATGAAACCTTATTTCTAATTAAAAAGTAAAAAAAGAAATGTTGTGTGCCCATAAGGACCGGTGGCCACATTGGTTAGAAAATTCTCGCTATATTGTTTGACATGGTAGAAAATCCTGTCTCGTGTCCTGTCCCACTTGGGCGGGATACTCTTGCATCATTCTTTTGAAATAAGAGAGGCACCACGTTCTTTGGAAGCTTCTAGATTCTCGTAGCATGTTGACAAGTTAAACAATATAGTGAGAATTTTGTTTAAGGAGTATAAGGATCAACCCTGTCTCTTAGCAAAAATATGATAATCTCCAAATAGTTCAATTTTGTATGAACTATAATTGATTTTTGTAACAATCTTGAAGGGAATCACTAAGTTAATGAACTTCCAGGAAAATCCTTCTTCAATTTGATCCACACGAAGTTACCTTCCTTAAAGCATTGGGCCTTCTTAAACTTTTTTGCCTGCTTATGATATTTAGCATTTTACTTAGTAATCTCCTCTTTTAATGGAAGGCATGAATCTCCTTCAATTTGTTTTCAGCATTAGCAGTGAGCTCAATAATAAGGAGTATAGGGACCAACTCCAGTGGGGTGAAGGGATTCATCCCATAAACTATCATAAAGCAGTTGTGTCCAGTAGAATGATTATAAACGAATTCAGCTTGGGTGGGGATTAGATCCTTAAATTTGATATCCTTTTCCACAAAACATCTGAGGAGATTTTTCAAACAACGATTTATCGCATCCATTTGTCCATCTGTCTAAGGGTGTAATGCCAAGCTAAACTGAAGTTTTGTATCTTAATCACCCCCATAAGGTTCTTTAAAGTGACTTGGAAACTTTAAATCACTATTTGAAGTCATAGTCTTGGCACTTCATGAAGACAGACGATCTCTTAGAAGTATAAGTCTGTAATGTGTGAGGCATCCATCATCTTGTAACAAGGTACAAAGTGGGTTATTTTGGAGAAACAATGTGCTTACCACTACCATAACATAATCATTATTCCACTGTGTCAGAGGCAAGCCCGTCACAAAGTCCATCACATCCAATCACATTGCTTTTGGAATCAAAAGAGGGGGTCGAGTTTTAGCCAAATGATATGCTCCGCACTATTTGATATGTCTCTCCATGTTATATACCATCATTGGCCAATAAAGTTCTGTTTCACCAAGGAAAGAGTTTTTCTCTTGATATTGAACTCAAATCTTGAAAGTCCCCATCATTGGCATACAAATCCTTTAGTGGTTCAAACCCAACTATCGTAGACTGTAAATAGTGCAATTTAAAAATGTATAGATAATGATTACTCAAACCATCAATGACTTTATTTTGGTTTGTAGCTTTGTGCTTAAGCACAAATGAAAACTAGGAGAGGAATGCCCCCACATTGCATGTCTGCCCTTTTTCCCTCTCTGACTATTAAAAAACTTTAGAGTCTCGTGATAAGTGTAGAGAGTGAACTCATTCGCCAACAAATAATGGTTCCAATGGTTGAGGGCTCTCACTATAACATTGAGTTTTCTGTCCTAGGTAAAATATTTTCTCGTGAACTCATTCAATAAGGCAATTTGGTGTACACTTTGAATCAGTATAGCTCTAATTCTTACATTGGAGGCATCACAATCTACCTCGAACACTTGGTTGAAGTCGAGAAGGGCTAGAATAGGGACCTAAGTAATTAATTGCTTTAAAGCTTCAAGGCTAGCCTAAGCTTTATCTGACCAAGTGAATCAATCGAATCTAAGGAGCTATGTCTAGAGTGTTATGATAAAGCTAAACTTTTGATAAATCTCCTATAAGTCAACCCTGAAATTTACTTATCAGAGAACGATTGTGTGTTGGACCAATTCTCAATAGCTTCGATTTTTTAGGGGTCTATCTAATGTCAAGTTATATATTTTAGGAAGCATGGCATTTTATGTTAGAAAATGACACTTTTTCGAGTAGCCATGCAACTGCTTTGTTGGGAGAACTTCAAAAACTTATTGTATGTGTTGCAAATGCTTCTTCTCTAAGTGATTATAAACCAATATACGTCAAAGTGCACAACCATAAATGTTTTAATGAAAGTGTAAAAATTTGTATTCATCGACTTCATAAAGTTACTCAGAGCATTAAGCCAAATGGGTTGACTATTCACTCATATAATCCATCTCGTGCCTTCAATGCAGTCTTTTTTTTATTCCCAGACCTAATTTGAATACAGTGACATCCACTATGTAACTCTTCCTAAAAAAAGGTTCTAGCTCCATGCAACTGATCCAATAAGTAGTCTAATCTTGGAATGGGGAACCTTTAGAGTCTCGTGATAAGTGTAGAGAGTGAACTCATTCGCCAACAAATAATGATTCCAATGGTTGAGCGCTCTCACTATAACATTGAGTTTTCCGTCCTAGGTAAAATATTTTCTCGTGAACTCATTCAAGAAGGCAATTTGGTGTAAAGTTTGAATCAGTATAGCTCTAATTCTTACATTGGAGGCATCACAATCTACCTCGAACACTTGGTTGAAGTCGAGAAGGGCTAGAATAGGGACCTAAGTAATTAATTGCTTTAAAGCTTCAAGGCTAGCCTAAGCTTTATCTGACCAAGTGAATCAATCGAATCTAAGGAGCTATGTCTAGAGTGTTATGATAAAGCTAAACTTTTGATAAATCTCCTATAAGTCAACCCTGAAATTTACTTATCAGAGAACGATTGTGNACTGTGGAGGACAGCAGGCAGTGGCAAACAGTCGACGGCGGTGGCGGTGGTTTCGGGGATTGGCGTGCGGCAGCAGCGAGTGGCATGTTGCGGGCAAGCGACGGTGGTGGCGGGCGTGGGCGAGGGGGCAGCATCTTGCCTATTGCATTTTACATGAAAGGTGTAATTCAAATTCGATCAAATCTGTCAATTTCTAAATTCATCCAAAATGAACTACTGTCTAAACTTCAACTTCATTCATGCTTCGTATTATATTTGTAATTCTTCATACCAAACATATAATTTTCTCATATCTCTGTAAAAGAATTACATTATACCACAACTTTACTCAACAAAACAGCTCATTAATCCAATTCGGCTTCAGGTATACTTAATGAGAAAGATCAATGGATATAGCACTTCGGACAATCTCTATTCCATAAATTAAAATCCTAAAGATTTCAAAGTAGGTTCTATGCATTATACTTTTACTGAGGCATCAATGAAACCTTGGGTCTAATTAAAAAGTAAAAAAGAAATGTTATGTGCCCATAAGGACCGATGGCCACACTGGTTAGAAAATTCTTGCTATATTGTTTGATATGGTAGGACCCTGTCTCGTGTCCTGTCCGACTTGGGCAGGATACTCCTGCATCATCCTTTTGAAATGAGAGAGGCACCACGTTCTTTGGAAGCTTCTAGATTCTCGTAGCATGATGATAAGTCAAACAATATAGTGAGAATTTTGTTTAAGGAGTATAGGGATCAACCCTGTCTCATAGCGAAAATATGATAATCTCCAAATAGTTCAGTTTTGTATGAACTATAATTGATTTTTGTAACAATCTTGAAGGGAATCACTAAGTTGTATGCTTAAGTTTCTCAAATGAACTTGCACGAAAATCCTTCTTTAATTTGATCCACACGAAGTTACCTTCCTTAAAGCATTGGGCCTTCTTAAACTTTTTTGCTTGCTTTTGATATNTTTATGAACAGTTCTATCTTTTCTAAAATGACCTTCAAATTCAGAAACTTTACATTTTTGGATAATTTCCTAAATTTTACTATAAGGCACACATTGTCTCATTACTAATTCTTTGCATTGTTTATATAAATAAGGGTCATCTCAAAAACATGATTTTGCATCATAAATGAATTTTTTTCTTGCTGTTTGATCAGCCCATAAGGTAAAATACACTAACTATATAATTTACGATATCAACATACCACGATATTTCCCATCCTTTTATAGCAAAAGGTTGTTCATCAGGAAAAGTTTCATTAATTTATCTTTCCAAATCAAATATTTCTTCTTATTCTAGCCTAGATAAATGATTAGTAACTTGATTATCAGTCCCTTTCTTATCGACTATTACAAAATCAACCTTTTAAATAAGAAGTTCCAATCCAATTAAGCTTGGTTTAGCATCATTCTTTTGCATCAAATATTTAATAGCCGAATGGTTAGTATGCAGAACACATTAAGCTCCGATCAGATATGATCTAAACTTATCAAAAGCATACAAAATGGCTAATAATTCTCTTTTAGTAGTGGTGTAATTAATCTGAGCATAATTAAGAGTCTTACTAGCATAGTATATAACTTTAAAAATCATATCATATCATTGCCTTAAAACAGTTCCAATAGCATAATCACTAGCATCACACATTAATTTAAAATATTTCTCCCAATTAGGTGAAATAATTATATGAGCAGTGATCAATTTATGCTTTAAAGTTTCAAAGGCTTTAAGGAAATCTTGATTAGAGTCAAATTTTGTATCTTTTTATAGAAGTTGGTATGAAGGTTTAGTAATTTTTTAAAAGTCTTTAATAAATCTCCTGTAAAATCCAACATGCCCTAGAAAGCTCCTAAGTCCTCTTACTGTAGTGACAAATGAGCATAAGCTCTTGGTTCATGATGATCTTCTAATAAGATTCTATGCATACAAATTGAAAGACTGATTCCTTTAATATCAGCTAATGTCCATCCAAAGGCTTTCTTATATCAGTTTAAAGTTTCCAGCAATTGCTCTTGTGTTTTAGTTAATTATGAGGATACTATAACAGGTATAGTAGATAAATCTCCTAAGAATGCATATTTCAATTATGTAGGAAGTTTTTTCAGTTCTAGATCAAGAAGTTTCTCAATAGATGAAATCGAATTCTTATTAATTTTTATAAGATCTAACATTTCATATTTTTTTCTTGAACATACTCTAAATCCTCTTTGCCCACTTCCATAGATTAATCGTGAATTTTATCCTCATTTTAATATTCCATATATTCCTTTTCAAATTCTCTTTCGAAAGTCTTCTGAAAATATTCATGGATTAAATATTTGTTAATATCCATTCTGAAGCATTCAATCTCTTGCTCTTTTGAAGGACATCTCATTGATTTTGCAATATTAAATGTAACCTTTTGATCACTAACTCTCATAGTTTGTTTTCCTTTCCGTACATCTATCAAAGCTCTTCTAGTGGCTAGGAATGATCATCCTAAAATGATAGTAATTTTTTTAATCTTCCTCCTTATCTAATACAATAAATTCCAAAAGAAAGATAAATTTATCTACTTTCACCAGAACATCTTTTATAACTCCTTTAGAATAGGTAATTATGATCAACTAACTGAAGAGTTACAGTTGTAGGTGAAATATCTCCTAAGCCCAACATTTTGAATATTGATAAAGACATAAGATTAATATTGGCTTGTAAATCACATAAAGCTTTTCCATAAAATTGATCACCAATAGCACAAGGATTTGTAAGACTTCTAGGATCTTTAAGTTTTTTCAGAAAGCTTTTTTTGAATTATAGCGCCGCACTCTTTGCTAAGTTCAATAGTCTCAATATTTCCATACTTCTCATTTTTATTAAGTATATCCTTCATGAACTTCACATAGCTTGTCATTTGTTCCAAATCTTCAACAAATGGAATGTTTATCGTTAATTTCCTCAAAATTTCCAAAAATTTTGAAAACTGATTATCTTTATGTTTCTTCTTCAATCTTTGAGGAAATGGTAATGGTGGTCTTTGTACAATATTTTTCATTGGTTTAATAGGACTTTCTGCTTCAAAATAAATAACTTCACCATTTTTTTCTTTTTTCCACATCATCTTTTTCAACTTCAACTTCTTGTTGAACTCTCTTTTCTAATTCTTTTCCACTTCTCAGTTGAATAGCTTTGATTTACTCTTTGCTCTGATCTTTAGGATTTACTTCAACATTACTAGGAAATGTTCTTGGAGGTATATTATTAAGTGCAGTAGCAATACATCCCAATTGATTTTCCATGTCTCTGATTGCAGCTCCTTGACTTTGTAATTGATTGCCCATTTGGAATATTAATTCTTCCATTGATAGCTTTTCCTCCTTATTCTGCAAATTATTAAATAGTACGGGGTGATAAGGTTTATAAGCTTGATTCCTTCCATTGTTGGAGTTTCCCAATGGGTTAGCAGTATTGTTTCCTTATTGCAGTTTTGTAGCATTAGAGTTATTATTACTCCAAACAAAATTTTAATGATTCTTCCATCCATGATTATAATAATTGGCATAAGGGTTATTAAAATGATTTTTTATTCCCTTTAAGGTCTCATAAGAAGATTATTCTATTGTTTGTCCCAATGAGTTTTCCTCAAGCACATGTGTTGTTTGAGAATAATTCATTCCATATTGACCTATCTTCTTTGATATAACAACTATTTTGAAGCAAACATAGATATTGGATCAAAATCATGAATATTAGGTACTCTTTTTTAATTTACCCTTTCAGAGGGCCATTGAAATATATTTATAGCCATCTCTTCAATTAATGAATATGCATCATCGAATGGTTTTGACATTAATGATCCAGCAGCATCATCATTAATTATCAATCTAAGAGATCCAACCAACCCATTTTAAAACATTTGAGTTAGTAACCAATCTAGTAATGTATAGTGCAGACAGTTTTTAAGGAGATCTTTAAATCAGGCTTCATAAATTGATTTCCCTTAAAACTGAAAAAATGATGTGATATCATTTATAATAGTAGTAGTTTTGAAGGTGAGAAATATTTAGATAAAACGTTTTTTGATAAATCTCCCCATGTTCTGATAGATCTAAGTGTTACTGAGTTTAACCACATCATAGCTTTATGCATTAGTGAAAAAGGAAAAATTCTAAGTCTGTCAGCATCATTTGACACTCCATCATATTTAAATGTAGCACAAAATTCTAGAAAACTAGTAAGGTGTAAATTAGGATTTTCAGTAGGTGTTCCTCCAAACTGATTGTTTTGTACAATTTGGATAATTGCTTGTTTAAGCTCAAATGAATTGGCAAGTAAAACAAGGTTTTGTATACTTAAATGAATTTCATTTATTGTAAGATTATCCTAATATCTTAAAGGTCTTTGATGAAGTTCATTTTCATTTCCAACATTGTTTAATTTGGAAGCCATTTTGCTAAAATGATCTCTCTTTTTGTTGTTTTAAAATTTTTCTAACAGTTCTCTCTAGTTCAAAATCATAAGGTACTAAATTTTCAGATCTTACGCTACGCATGAACAAAATAAAGAAAGCAATTAAAAAAAAGCAAACACAATTAAATAAGAAAGTGTTCAAACTAAACTATAAAGACTTTTATTCATATATATTTTTTCTTAAAATAAAATAAAATACTTAATAATACTTTCCATTACTTCCCAGGCAATGACGCCAAAAACTTGATGCGGGCATAGATTTAGTGTGTAAATTTTGCAAATATTTTTTAATATTAAAAATTACACACGAGAGATATATAATAAATATATAATATAATCCCAACAAAAATACCTTTTATGAAAATAGTTTATCTTTTAAAACTCTTTTTAAACTGTCAAATCCCCATTAAAATCAATGCAAGTATACGTATCGCTCAAGTAATAAAAGGCTCTAATGGAGTCCTAGATATCGATCCCACATAAGTTTTTGAATATTATTTTATAAGTAAAAATAAAAGATAAAAGTAAAGTGAAAAGTTTGAATATTAACTACTAAGGTAAATGCTATATAAAATGCAGTTGAAAAACAAAGTTAACTAAGTAAGAACTAACTTTCAAAAGTAAAATTACAAAAATAAAACAAAGTATTTATTTTGATGGAATTTTCAAATTTAATAAAACATCCTTCTCCATTACAATGAGTATATGGATTTTCAAGAAATTAAAATCATTTGAAAATATATACAAAAATTTTTTTTTGTGTCAAATAGGAGCAATCCTATTCTTTACCCTCTTATGAGTGTTATAAAGAAAATTGACTAATCCAGAGTTTGGTCCTTAATTCTATGGTTAGGCTGAGAGGATACTGGCTGCTACTCCAGAGCTCCACTACTTCCTCACCTGAGGGTTAATAATCTCGCATAAGTTTTTAATCAACTAGACCGAATTGGAGATTTTAATCTATCACCTTAAAATCTCCAATTTCGTGTCCAACAAAGTATATTTCTTTATTTCTTTACATCCAATCCCATTTATGAAATATTCTCCCATGAATCAAATGTGACTCTCCCTACATTGTAGAAATCATATCCCTTTTCAGAACATATGTTTCTCAACATGTTTTAACATTTTAATTGGTCAGATCTAAAAGTAAATAAAGATCAGATTTCAAATCATCACAAATTATTAACATTTAAAAGTGTAGAAAATAAAATCAATTTTTTACAAAATCATATCTCAAAGTAGGGAGAAGGATAAAGAAGACTACTGCAAATTCATGAGAAGGATACAAAAAAACATGAATTTCATATATAAAACAAGTTTGGAAAATAAAAGAGATAAAAAACACAACTTATCTCACAATCATTCCCAAGCAAATCCCTACAAGTTCTCTAAGCCTTTCTCTCTTTACAATCCCACTCAATTCTCTCTTAGTAGTTTAATGAAGGAGAATTCTCTCACCTTCCCTCTCCTCTTACAACCCTAGAAGAAACTTTCTCTCTCTCTCCCTTTCTTGTCCCTCTCTCTATCCCCCTTTGAAGCCTTCTCTTTTATTTTTGGGTTGCCTCCTTTGAAAAAATTCCAAATTCCCTCCAAAAGTTTACTCTTTTGAATTCAAAAGATATGTCATTTGGTCTAAGAGACATATCCCTTCATAAAAGAACCTTCCAAAGTGTCTAGATGCATTGAATTACTCCAATAGGTGTGTAGAACAAGAGTCCCTTTGAAAATTCATGAAAAATTCATCTTAAATTGCCTAAATTTGTAAAAAGTCATCTCTGGTGAATCTTGCACTGATATAGCAGATCATGCGCAAATTCTCTGTCAAACGGTGCATCAAGCGCAGATCTAGCGCATCATGCACCAGAATCCCAAAATTTATTGTTTTGGCTCCAAATTTCATCCTTTTTTCCATTTTTGCTCTAAATGCCTAAAAATGATAAACCTGCAAAAAAATATGAAAATACCCTTCTTTAAAGTGCAATATCACTAACAATAAGCATAAAATATGTACTTAAAACAATATATTTTTTTGGTGTATTAGTGGGCAAGTTGCAAGTGAAGGTCAAGGTTGAAGATGACAATGTAGCTGTCGCAAAAAAAAAAGTTTTAAGGGTTAGGAACGGCTTACACTTCGTTATTCTAGTGCAAGCACTAAAAATCAACAAAGGTCATTCTTTGAAGTTGGTACATCTTTCTTATTTTATTTTATTTTTTAAAATTTTGTTTTCATTTTGGATTTTTAAGATATATTTTCCAAATTTATCATTGATTGATGATGTGATGGATTTTATTTAATTTTTAAATTTAAACAAAAGTTAGGAAAATGCAAATTTGGTCTGACTTATAAATAGAAAATCAAACCTAAAAGACAAAGTAAAAGTGAAATTCAGAACCCATTGTAGGGTTGGCTCCACAACGTACCTCGCCTTGGTGAACTTCATTCACCAACAAACCTATTGAGGGTCCGACCCCACATAAAACCTTAAAGATTCCATAACCCCTATACTTAAGGATAATTAAACAAACGGTCCTGAAATCAAAGAAGAGTTGACTGTATTTTCCTAAGAAAGAAATGATTACAACATACCAACAGAAGAATGATAATCTAAAACACGAGGGACATGGACGCATTACCGATGTATGAAGATAAAATCTCACTCATCATAATGGAGAGAAGAGCTAGTCCCTAGTGGAGTCACTAGAAATTTTTGGTCGTCAACATGGGAAAGTTGTCAGATAAAAATATATTTAATTTAATATATATAGAATTTTAAAAAGTAGCATTTTAAATTTTAAAAATATGAGAACTAAATAATCTCATTCTGACAATAGTTTAAATAAACAAGCACATCATTACAAGCCATGCAACTATCCAAGGAAATAGACACATTACTTGATAATGAGGTTCGATTAAATAAATTAAAGAATTTATGACATCTATTTTGGTCTGCAATTATATTGACCCAGAAGTTCCTATCTAATATAAAATATTATATAGGGTTTATATCTCCTAGGCTCTTAAAACTCTCTCTAAGGGAAAACCCTTATGGTTAATTACATCTTAAATAACAAAGTCATTCAAGAAAACTCTCAATTTTGATCAAAGGTATTTTCTTCAAGAATCTCAAAGTTTAGGATTTCAAGGTCAGATGTAGGAAATTTCAAACGGGAAAGATCAAATAAGAACAGTTATTTTTAAAATCCAAAGAAAGAAAGGTAGGAGATGTCATAGATTTTGACGAGAACCTCAGTGACTTCCCAAGTTATCCTATGATTTAGCCTAAATTTCAAGGAAAAATTATTAGATGTTTCATCGTGCCAATGTTATTATTTAAGGCTTACACTTGTATGACACTGATCTTGCAAGTAGCCTGGAAGATAGGAGGGTTTATGTCGTAACAAACTATAACCTCAGTATCTATAGGGAGTTAGGGCATATATTACACAATATGGTTAAGCAAAGGCCTAATGATAAGTTGAGAATTTATGGCGTACTAGCCGAGCTACCTCAAAATTACAAGGCTTTTTTTTAATTATTAGGAATGTTTTGTTAATGACAATCTCGTTTGCTCTCTCAAAGATGTTCTTCGGTATGTTCTCATCATGCTACCCACAAAGTTTTCTCCAAGCTCCTCATTGAAGTGACAATTTTAGGTGTAGGTTTTTATAGCATTGTATTTATTATGTCAATTTTATTGTTGTTTAAGTATTTTGGGGGATTTTAATTTATGTTAAGTGACACCGACTAAGATCCCACGGTTCCATCATCCCAAAACCATTAGTTTCTCTTGAGTTTAATTAATTTAAACAAGTTATCAAGCTTATTTAAACTAAAGAAAACCAATTAGATACTGTAAGTTACCTCATATGAGAAATTCTCGTAAACCCAAAAGGAGTGTATTATGTTCGTTCATTATTTTGAAGTGTAGATTAAATTTTTTAAAATATGTTTTTTTTCTTTTTCATTTTTAGTTCAATTTTTCTTGTAAAATAAATAAATGTAAGTAAAAATAAAATAGTAGTTAGGTAAATAAATGAACTGCAGTACATAAAATGTAAATGTATACATGGGCCTCTACTACCGCTTCATGGTTAGTATCATAAAACACAGTACAATTTGCATGGAATTTAATATGAAAAGTCCAAAAGTGGGTCGTTAGAAAACACAAGTAAATAAAAGAAAACCCGTAGTTACATATGGAAGACCGGGACTAGGTGTAAGTCATGGGTAAAGGTGGGGCTCAAAGCTGGACGGTTGCTTCCCAACCTTGAGTAAGAGTTACCAACCCAATAATCTACGGAGGGCAGTCTCAAAACTCAATCCAATTGATTAATCATGGACCTTTCTAAGTATCACTTTAATTTAATTCTCGTGCATGTAAAATTTATTTTAGTAGGCAAAAGTAGTTATGTTATGGAAAGGATTTTTGTTTGAAATATTTTTTGCAAAGTTGTATTGTCCACAGGTTAATTACTCTAATATAGAACTACAGATGAACTAAAAATATTAGAGGTAATAATCTTATTAAGAGTTGGTGAATAATGGTGCTGGTCCTATCCTCTCCCCTTATTGATGGTCCTTGAAATGGGAGACATTATTCAAAATCCCACTTCCTATCCCTCATTTAGCACAAATTTGCATTATAATCATCTTCGTATTCACCCAATACTTAGACTTTAAAAAGCACAATAATCCATATGTGGCAAAAGAAATATCACCATCTACTCACAAGGATTTAAAAACCTTAGAAAATACTCAAATCCTAGAGCATTGAGTCAAAAAGTAGGATAAGTAGTATAAGGCATTTTAATGATTTAAGTAAAATATTGGGTCCCGAGGCATAACTTGGTGAGTCCCTAAATGTTTTAAGGATGATTTTCTTGAACAAATTAAAATAATTTAAGTTTTCCTTCAAATTATCCAAAGTATTATAAAAGTGTTCGGGGCACAACTCTAAAAAACTTTTAAAGTCTTCTGAATCATTTTGAGTTCAGTTGAACTTATTATGCTGTTAAAATAATCATTTAAAGTTAGAGTAAGATTTAGTGGTGATATTTTCAGTTGTGCACAATGAAACTTCATGATTCAATTCTCCCATGAGCAGGGTAATTGGGTATTCATTTGATGTTCTATTTAGGAATTATGTTAGTGGATATCCTTAAAGGCAAGTTGAATTGTTAAGGACCTTGTGCTCATAATTAAAGTTGGGCTTGTAGTGCTTTGAAGGTATTCATGATTGATTATGTTTCTTTTTCTAAACCTCATTTGGTAAATTCAAATCAGACCTAGTTCATTACCAAGCCCATAAGTTTTCTTTCATGGATAAACTTGTAGTAAATAAAGATGTTGGATTAAATGGATTTAATTCCTTTTGGAAAATCGTGCTTATCATCTAATCACTAATTAGGGGTTTCAAATGAGTAATTTATCATCTTCTTAGATCAAGCCCACTACCTCAAAATCATCCAATTAGATCAACTTATAAGTCACAATAATTGAGGAAAATTATAGTTTTACCCTTATTATAGGAAAAGTGATGAGTTGGTTTCTATCTCTTAAACCTTTATGTTTCAAACATCTAGGAGAGTTCATCATGATCGATATTACCCATTTACCATTTGACTTAGCCTCAACTTTAAGTGGAGTTTCAGATTGCATAATAACAATTTTGCCCTTAGGTCTATCCAGTTAATAATTCCTTAAATTTAACTCAAATGACTTTGAAATTTTCTTGGTACCCCACTCATTGGTCAATTAAAATATCAAAGGATAAATTATAATTTTCTGATTTTTATTTAGTTAATAATGATTATTTTAGCTAAAATATAGGGATTTTTAATTTTAATTCGTTTAGTCGACCAAAACAAACCCTCTATCCCTAAGAAAATTATTAGAGGTTCAACTAGATCAGAGGACCTCTAAGAACAATTTTCATAATTTTTTGAGTTTTATTTTAATTATTATACTTATTTACTATATTTAGTGGTTAATTAAATAGAAAATATATTTTAATCTTATAGATTAGTTTTTATATTTTTCTTTAGTTCCCATGAGTTCAAAGAACTCAGAGAAAAAACATTGCATTTTTGTGATTTTTATTTCATTTATTGTAATTATTTAAGTGTAAAATTAAGGAAAATACATTTAGGCATTTAAACATACATAACTTTATTTTAAAAAAAATAGGAAAATATTTTAAATGGTCTCAAGTGAATAGAGAACAATTTGTGACATTTTGATGCATATTAGTATTTTCATGATTTTAAATATTTTAATTATTTTTTAAAATTAAATAGCTCAAAAATGAATTTTTTTTAACGTCAATTTCTTAGATTCCACTAGTTCCAAGAAAAACTCCAAACCAATTTTCATAATTTTCTAAATTATTTTTTATTCATTGTAATTTATTTTAGTGAAAAAACCTCATTTACTTATGAATATCGACTTTGATATTAAAGACAATTCAAATGGTTCTCAAATTTTTATAGGGGCTTAAGATACCCATTATCTTCAATGTGGACCATTTTTTGTGATTTTTTGTGATTTTTTGAATTATATTTTATTTTTTAAATTATTCATGAGGTTTAATGATTTAAATACATTAAAATTTACCTTTAATTTATTGAACTGCATTTATATTTTTCCTAAGGTCCTCTGACCATAGTGAACTACCACAGCAAGTCTTTTTTTTTTTTATTTATATTTTAATTTTTATGAATTATTTAATTGAAATAAACCTAAAATAAAAAATTAGGACTTTTAATATTACAAGTTTCCTCTCACTATGGAAAAATTAGAAACACTCATAAGCACAAGAAGAACAAGCCCTCCAAATTTCATGTCATTGTGGTTAATATTTAATTTTTTATGATTAAAATAAGTTCTAGAGTATTTAATTATTTAAAAATATAATACATCTAAACATATTTAATTTTTTTCATTATATTCTCCTTTGTTCACTGAGCATAGTAGTATTTTTATTTTATTTTTATGATTTTCTACACCAAGTTATAATTTTTTAAAGTTTCTGAATTATTTTAAATAAAAATGCCCTATTTTTCTACTTATCCAGCGGTGTTGCATCATCCCCAACGGCTTCGAAAGGCCACGCATCACACTCCCATTCAACACAGCCATCTAAGTTAGCTGCCATGAGTCACGTGATTCACGTGTCATCTCTTCATCTGGTGCGATATGGAGAGTCCATTCAAGATACATGAATACGGACGACATCCGTTTATTATCCTCATCAGACTTAACCGAGAGCTGCTTATTTTCTAACCATAATCTCTTGCTCATTACTCAAACAATTTGATTGGAGTTTGTTCCTATAGCTTCATATAGGTGAGACAAACCTATTTGTACGCGTACACACATATGAAATACAACTTACTTCACAATTGATGAAACCGAGCCAAAATTTAAGGATTTTGAGTTACACCTTTGCCGAAAAGTGAGCCCATAATTGGGTTTGTTCTGGAGCTTCGTCTTGATCCCATGAATGTCCTCAAAGAGTTGAATCAATTTGTGGTTGGGTTTTATGTAGGAGTTCAATCGAAGGATAACTTGGGTTTGGTTAAAGTCTTGTGCAGAGGACTAAGGAAAGGAGGCTTTTGATTAGTGAGAGGGTTTTGAGGTCTAGTGAAGCTTGTGAAATAATTAATTTGGATTTTTGTGGAATTTAGGGAGATGGATGAAAAATGTCTTAATTTTGGGTGCTGAAATTCAGCTCAAGTAGTAAAAATGAGGGGCTGAATACTGTGGGACTGTATTAGGGTTGCTGCAGAAAGCTCTTAAAGTAATTTGACAGAGTTTACCCAAGGAATTGGCACCTCTTCAAGTTTGGTAATGGAGGAAGAGATTTAAATAGAGGAGGAAGAAGGGCTCAATTGGCCAAGCTAGTGGGTGCAAAGGGCTGCCTAGGTGGAGGGCTGAGTGGCTCAACGATCAAATTTGAATAAGCCACATTGAATGGGTGTAATTCAATGTTTTCTGACACAATGGCCCCCTTCAAGTTTAAGTTTTTCGGAAGTTCTGAGAAGTTTTAATGGTGATTAGTCTCAAGGACTAATTAGGCTATGACATAGATAAGTGGGTTGGCCATTTTAGGAGGAGCTGTCTATGTTTCATGGGGCCTAAGATTTGGTGCTTAGGTGATTTTATTAGCATTCTAAGGGGCGTAGGAATGAAAAAGATAGTTAGGCTTGGTTAATGCAAAAAGGCTTAGATTATTTTGGATCTTACGCTTGAAATTAGGGTTTCAACTAAGAATTGAATTTGGGCTTGACTTGGGCTTGGAATAAAAATTAATTGCGGGGTCAATTTGGTATAGGATAATGTCATGAAGAGTTTAGGAAGTGAATTTGGTGAAATTGAAATGATCACATGATTTATTTTTATGAAATTTGGAATTGGGTTAATTTTGGGGTATTTGACTTGACCTTAGATTTTGCGCTTGAAATTTGTTTCAATTGGGCTTGCATTTGATTTCAATTGGGCTTAGACCTGATGAATTTTGATTTGGATTTGAAATTGGAGAGCTCTAAAATGAATATAGGGAAAATTAGGAGTGATTTGGGGATTTTAAGAATTTGGGGGAAATTTTGGAATTTTGTCTAATTTTTTGTGGATTTAGGTGCAATTGGGGTCACTGGGTGGTTAGAATTGGTTTAGGTGAGGTTTGGAATGATTTTTGAAATTTTGGCAAATTTCTGGACACGGTGGTATTTTGGTAATTTTCAGAAAGTAAAGGTTATTTTGGGAATTTTGAAGAAACTGAGGTTTTTTTGGTAATTTGAATGGTTTGGAATATTTTGATATGATTTTTGGGTAAGAATTTGGAATTTGGGTAATTTTGGGAAAATTAGGGTTCCAATAACATTTTGGTAATCTTATGGAATTTAGGGGTAGCAGGGAAAAATTGGATGTCTAGGTAGAATTGAAAACTATTGGAAATACTAATCATAAGGACACCCCTTTGAGGCCATGAGACCAATGGGCACCCATTTTGGACCCTCCATGTGCTTGTCCAATCCACCTTACCTAAAGGGCAAGAGCTTGGGGATCACCCACATGAGTTTCTAAAAGACTGGGGAAACAAGCTAAGCAGATGTGATTTTAGGGTTTTGGGAATTTGTGTGAGGGGTTTTAGTATTTGTATGTGTGTGTAGGTCCGACCAAGACCAAAACCAAGCCACCAGAGGCTAACCCCAAGGCCTGACAATTTTATGGAGACCCCTCTTGAGCTCGCCCATGACGGTTCCATCCCACTAAGTAGTTGAGGGCAAAACCATGCATGTGAAACTACAAGAAGTGTACAGAGGTGTTAAAATTTATACTGGGTAGGGTTCCTTCAATATTCTTCTAGAATAATCAACAAGAAAGTCCTAGATCCTAGGCTCTTAAGGAAGAAAACTAGACCTCGACAAAAGTGAGGTGAACATATGCTCTTCAACATTGATATCCAAATATATTAACATCCATAGACCTATTAGCTTGAGGGATGTTCTCAGATCCACCAAAAATATGGAAAGTAGAAAGGACGGTTGTGGTTGGCTATACCGAACAACATGTTTTCATCGGTGAAGGTTACCGTAGACTGCTCCTTTAATGAACAAGCTTCATCCATCGATGTGCTAGCCAATTGAGCTAAGCAAATTTCTGGATTAAGTAGAGCATTGATCCAAGCTTCTCTCATCTCCTTTAATAGGATCAAAATGTCAAAAATGTTTAGTTTGGCTGGCAACTTCTTAACATGAGCTAGTATGTTATAATCAACTTTGTTTGTGACCCCAATTTCTTCATGAGTATGTGTGTCTTCTATTGGTAGAGTTGGCTCCTCTTGAGTGACTACTTATTTACTTTTTTCCATTTGACCAATTCTTAGGGGCGATACCCTTCCACTTCTTAAATTTACTTCTTTTAATTTTTCCTAATTTTGAATTAGACCCAGAAGTATCTCTCCCGACACCGTGGCTAATTTTCCTAGAGTTGATTCAGAGTCAAAAAAGACCAAGTTGATTGTGATTGGCACTCCTTCACACTAAAGAATAGGTTCATCATTCCTTGAACTATCGTAGCTGATGTTATTAATGTCTTATTTATCTTTATTGATGTATTTGATGGGATTCTGTATGCTTTGAGGTTCATTTTGGGAATCTAATTCAGGTTGAATTGGTTGTGGTCAGTTACTTGATCACTTAAGACAGTCAAATGTAATTGAAATAATGTTGTTTGGAATTATAAGACCCTACAGGGACATAACGATAATCATACAGAGTTAAGGATTCAAGGGGTTCCTCTCAAAAATCTAAAACAACCAATCTAACAGACGAAACCTCTATCCTTCTTCTTCTTTTATTGCAGCGACTTCTATGGTGTAATCACTAGCATTGGCTTGACATGTTATAGACTCTAATTGAAGGCTTTCACTGAAGGATCCTAAATTTAGTTAAGTATCCTCTTAGAGGATTTGGTCCAAAATATGCTCCATCCATCCTCTACTGCATACAAATCAATCGGAGTTATTTGCTTGGTCGAAATCATATTGACAGAACCTTTTTCAGGCTCTTTCAAATATTTTTTTGGAATCATTATATTTCCAATCTTGAAATTCCTCTCGAGCCAATCCTTAAAGCTAAAATAGCCCTCTATTGTATGCTCGAGCAACATGTGGTATGAACAATAGTTGGGGTGATCCTTCTTGTCAACTTCCCTTGGTTTCTTTAGCTCACGAAATTTAAACTCTGGCTTCTTGATTAAGTTCCAAAATTTTTTTCCTATTGCTTCATCTTTAAAGGAGTACACACACCCTGCTCAATTGATCTGTCATCTATGGACCCTGTCTTCCATCTGTTCTGTACTATTTCAGCTAAAACAAATACTATCTAGGTTGGTCGGACTGTTGAGTCAGCTACGTCTGAATCTGCATAGGTTTTTTTCCTATGTAGACCCTTGCAATTGTACCAAACTTCTTTTCAAATGTCTTTTTCGATCTTATCTTATCATCCTTTTTTCGAAAATCAGTTTGTTTAACCTCTTCTTTTAGGCTACCGACCTTACTAAGTAGCTTTCAAATGATTTAATTACAAGTCCCTTAAAAATGAAAGCTACTGAATTGTGAATAATCTTGACTAGAATATCAATCTCATGCTATTCTTTTTAAATTTGGCTCACACTTTGTGCTTAAAGTCCTTTAATGTATATTGCACTCCACTGAAGTATCCGTGGACTTCTGACGTTCTATCACAAGATCTCTTATGATGACACATTGCTGAGCAATAGTGAACCTCTTCACAAACAAATTTCCTAACTAGATAAATGTTTTGGTAGATTTGTTGGGAAACTATGCATACCAATCAATTTAAATCCCTAAGAGGTTGTTCACAAACTGACAAAATAATAATGCCTCGTTACCCCCTCTATTGCAACAGCTTGCTTAGAAGTGTGAAATGTCCTATCAAGGGTTTCCTGTCTCATTGAAGGTTGGCGATATGAAGGCCATAGAATTTGATATGACACTGAATTCTTCTTGGTAGGGCCTCCCCCTTGAAACTAATGCACCTCCTTTTGATTGGGCTAAGGCTTCCATTACTTTTTGTTAAATGATTTACTTGATGTCCTTTTCCGGTATCATGTTTTAAGATGAATAGTTTTTGGAGGCTTATCTCTATTAGCAAAAGTGACTTCATTCCTTTCATCTATGATGTGCACAATCTTTGGCTAGTTTAACTCTGGAGATGCCATCTGTTGTGACTGTAACTGTACTTAAATAGTGATCATGATGATCATCATTTCTTCAAATTTCATTTTGAGTCGGCTAATTTGCTTGTCCCTTTGTTGGATGGCACTTTGCCACTCATCTGTGGTGTTCTCCTCATCCAGTGGTAGTGCATCACGCAAAGATGATGTGGATCTGATCTTAATGATGTTGATCTTAGCAAAATCTTCATCCATGTAATCAGATAAGTCATAATCCTGGTCATCGACATCCATTCCTTATTCCTTCACTAGATTTGAAATATTGACTTTGAGCTTTCCCAACTTAACATCGACTACCTTCCCTTTAACTATCTTGAGATTGGTTGACATTTTTTTAAGATCCTTCCTTTCTATGATGTGCTATGAAGCAGCTGTAATGGCAATGGTTGGAGTATCGGACCATGATCCTTTTCAAGAGTGTTCCCCCGACATTTCTGGAATTACTGGTCTAATGGCTCTGAGTACTCACACTTTCATTCTCTACATTGATGATTTGAGACAGGATGTACTGGTAATGAAATTGGCTTGTCAAAAGGAAGCATGCTCCCTAGTGTTCAGACCAGATATAGTAGTGAACGGTCTTTTTCCATTTTTCATCCTTGAGGCTTCTTCATAGCAGTGGGTAGTACCCTTAGAACCAGGCAAGAATTGATTGATCTGAACACTGTGTGTCTCATGAAAATAGTAAAAACATGTGTGACAGTGCCAAAGGTATCTATGTGGACTCCTAGACAGAGCTTAAGGGCAATACAAGTCAGTGGTGTTTCAACTGACCTACGAAATTATTTGACTGACATATCCTTCTTTAAGATTTCAGTTTTCTTTTTTGGCCATATGACACATCCCATTCTTCTTAACAACTCAGCAATGAAAAAACATTCTTTCTCTGTGAAATTTTCAAAAATAGAATAGACTCGAGTAAGAGGTGTGGGTTTCTCTTTTTCCACACCATGACCATGAAGCGGTGGTAATGCAACACCAATCCTGTAGATGCTTTCTTTTTTAGTAGTAGCAGATAATGGATTAAACCTTCTTCCTCTAAGGAGAGCTAAGCTCTCAGGTAGTTATGTTTTCTACAGCCGAGGAGTTGCCCGAAGAGGGTAAATTTTTCATCCTTAGCTCTTATGGTCTTGAAAATCTGGCGGCTCCGGTTCTTCCTTTCCGACTTAGTGAATGTTACAAACCTTAAACTGGAACCAACCATAAACACTGATGTAGATAAGGTGAATACATCAATTGAACACTCTTTATAGATAATCTCATTCCCTTTAGTAAACAAAAAAGTCAACGCGGTGATGGTAAACCCATTGGAGGTAGGGGTGACGACACTTTTCTTCATAGGAACGGCAGACTTGATAGTTATGGGGGCGTGTACCTAACAAGAGTTTCCCAAATCTTGGGTTTCTTAATTATGGGAAAATCATGCTTGCAGTTTAAGTCACACTCAACTACAGACTAGGCTTCCTCAGGTGGTGTCGTCTTTATAACAACGTAGGGTACCTTCCAGAGTTTAACATTGACTTCATTAAAATCGGTTCCAAACTTGATCATTGCTGCTTGGTGGAGTATAGCTTTGTCATGAGGAAGGTTCAGTCCTTTGAGGAACGAGAAAATTAGCTTAAATAATGACACTGTGGCTGTTATTTGGAAATTTCCAAGTGTTAGTATGGACTATTCTTTTTAAATCTAGTACAAATAATAAAATTAACAAAGGTTTTCTTGTGAACCTGGCAATATTTTCTTTTGTTTTAAATCACATTTATGTGTATTTTTTGTTTATTATTTTCTTGGTTTTGTTTTGAAGTTTTTGCCTTTCCTTATCTTTATTTTTTAAACTCTAGAGCGTAATATTCCACTTTTTGCTAACATTATAGTGTTAAAGGAATTCACTTAATTTTGAACTTTAAATAGAAGAAATGAAACTAAAGAATTGGTTCAAATTGCTGACAGTGAGTCGAACCCAAGAGTCATGGAGTAAAATTGAAAATATGAGACTAACAAGATCTAATAAATTTGTAATAGTTTAAATTACCAAGTAAATGACCCCAAACAATGTAACTATCGCAAAGAATAGGCACATTACATGATAGTGAACTCGATTGAATAAACTAAAGAAATTCATGACATCCGTTTGATTTGCAAACGTTTTATGTGTTGGATGACATGTTCCCCTATCTAATAATGAAGATTAAATAGGGTTTATATTGCCTGAGTTACTTAGTTCTCTATAGAGGCAAGCCCCTATAATTAATTACCTTTTGAATGACAGAAGCCACTTAAGAAAAATCTCGATGATGATCATAGTTACTTGTTTTCAAGAATTAAATGTTTAGGGTTTCAAGGTTGGACATAGAAAAGTCAAGTGGGAGGAGAAAAAATAGGAACAATTATTTTAGAAATCTAAACGAAGAAAGATCGGGGATGCCATGAATTTTAAGGCAAGCCTCGGTGACTTCCCAAACTATCATACTGTCTGACTTCAATTTTGAAAAGATGTTATTTAATTTTTCATTTTGCCAATTTTATTATTTAGGGCTTACACTTACATGATCTTGTTCATGAAAATTACTTAGAAATATACGAGGGTTTACGTCATACCGAACGACAACCTCACAGTCTAAAGAGAGTTAGGACTTATGCTGCACAATATGATTATGCAAAAGCTTAAATATAAATTGATGATTTACATCATGCTTGATATACTACCCAGAAATCTTATAGCTTGTTTTTTTAAAGTCTAAGGAATTTAATAGCTAAAGTAGATCTATTTTCTTGATTCATCAGTAGAAATCCTCTATCGTGTTACCCCAAAGCTTGTTCTGAGCTCCTTGATGATAGTGTCTCCATGTTTAAGGTTTTATGTCTTATGTTTTAATTTTTATTATTGTTGTTAAAATTAGAGTATGTGTTCATTAATGTGTTATAGAGATCCATATTTAGCAATCAGACTATTTTTCTTTATCCAACTGTTCTGGCAAGTATGCAAAAACAAGTATGAATAAAAGCAACAAGAGAGTAGTATAAGACGTACAGTAAAAAAAGGATAGAAGAACATAAAATTGTGTACCTGGGCCTTTGCTACTGCTGCAAAAGGGTTAGTAAAATAAAACATAATAATGTGCAAGAAATTATGAGGAATCTTATGTAAAGAAATAAAATATGTCATAAGAAACTACATATGAGAAAATAAAGTTCAATGTCACATATAAAAAACCAAAGCTAAATGTAGAAATTTTGTAAAGTTGGGGGCTCAGAATTGGGTTGTGTGCTTCCTAATCCCAACTTGGATAAGAGCACCAACCAAGCAACTTAAGGAGGGCAATTCCTGGCCTAAACCAGTGACTAATATGTGGACCTTTATAAGATTTCATAAAAAATTCTTTACATTTTCATGCATGTAGGACATACTTTGCAGCATAAAATAGTGTTGTCACACGAAAATATATTTTTGTTATTTTGTACATGCATATGTAAATGTTTTGACAAATATAGATGGTCCTTAAGTTAATCACTCTACTCGCACTAGAACTACCGAGAATCTAGGAAATCCAGGGCAACTTCTTAACAAAGGTTGGGGAATAGTGGCACCAGTCCTATCCTTTCCCTGAAGGTCATTCATGTAAGAGATACTATTCTAATGTCTCACTCTAAACAGTTTGAAGCATTATCATCATCACCCTCACCACCAAGGCCTTTGACTTATAGAAGTCTGATGATCTATATGTGGCATTAAAATATCCTCAATTACTCACAGGGGTTTGAATACAATTTCCAAGACTCACACCCTTGAGCAATGGGTTTCTTCGTAGGATAAGTAGTGTTAGGGTATTTTCATTTGATGTGAGTTAACGAGCCCCAAGTCATACCTCGGCGGGTCTTAAGAGTTTTCATGTTTATTTAGTTTGACTTTAATGATTGTTGTGTTTTACAGATGATTCTACTTAACAAAGTGTAATAAACCCAAATGTCCTCAAGAAAATCCAAAATCTCTCAAAGGTATTCAAGTTGTAAATTTAAAACACCCTTTGTTTCCTAGGTTACTCTTGGTTCATTTAGTCTTACCATGTTTTTGAACCAATTACCAGGTTAAATTATACTGTTCATTCTACTGTGCTCAATGTTTTAAGTTTTAGTTCCATGAGCAGGGCAACTAGTCACTACTTTAGTTGATAGTCACCAATAGGGGTAAGCTTAATCAGTCAAGGTAGTCATATTCTTACTTTCTCAATTAACATGAGCTTGTAGTCTTCATGATCAATTATATTATTTCTTTTCTAATACATTTAAAAAATTTAGATCATGCCTAGCTCACAACCAAGCTCTTAGATCTCTTAAGGGAAAATCTGTAATTTTGAAAAGTTTTACGAATTGTGTTCAATTCTTATTAAAAGATTAGATTATTATCTAACGATTGATTTAGGGGCTTGAATTAGTGATTTATTATCTTCATAACTCATGCCCCTGCATTACGATCATCTAAGCATAATTTCCTTCCAATTCATAAAAATTTAATAAATTACAATTTTACCCTTTCGCAGAGAATGAAGTGAATTAATAACTACCCTTTAACTCCTTGTATTTCAATCACCTCTGACAGTTATTTATGATTAAAATTATCCTTTTTACCCCTCTGATTTGAACTATGATTTAATTAAGGTATGCAATTTCAAAATTACCATTTTACCCATTTGTTTCTTTACTCCATAAGCCCTCTAATTTAATTCCAAAGACTTTAAAATTTTGTTGTTACCCTATTCATGGGTCAATCTACACATCAGATAGGAATTTAAATTTCTTTTATTTTCTTTAATTTTAATAATTATTTTAGCCAAAAAATACAAAATTTTTTATATTAATTAATTTAATTAGCTAAAACATACTTTCTGCTCTTAGAAAACATTTTGGAGGTTCATTTAGGTTAGAGAACCACTTGGAATAATTTTCATGAATTTTTAAATTATATTATATACTTTTATTATTTTTAAATTTATTTTAATAAATAAATAAATATAAAATATATTTTATTTCAAAAATTCATTTTTATATTTTTTATTGATCTCTCGGACTTCAAAAAACTCAAAGAAGTAAATTTCATAATTTTTATTATTTCTTACTATAATTGTTTTAATTGTTTTATCCAAAAATATGGAAAATATATTTAAGCACTTAAAAATATATTTTTACATTTAAAAAATTATAAAAGCATTTTTTAGTTGTTTACTGTAATTAGGGTGAGATTTGTGACATTTCAAATTGTATTTATATTTTGGAATTTTTTTGAAATTTTTAATTATTTTTAAATTAGAAAAATGCCCAAACAATAACTTTTTATTTTAGTTTCAATTGTGCCTCTCTTGAGTGCCTATGGTCTCAAGGACACCACTGAATAGAAAAAGAAGAAAAAAATGAAATTACACCAGAAAAAGTTTAATATTACAATAGATAAGTACCTTGAGTAGTCCAGAGCTATAACAAAATCTAGAGAGTACCGTAACAGGAGAAGCAAAATAAAAAAAGTGTCCAATGAATTTGAAACATATAAATAAAAATACATCGGCACTAGTAACAAAAAGAAAATAACTTCTACACATCCATATCAGAATAAAAACTAATAGTCCTCATCCTCTTTATCCTTATCTCCATCAGCTTCATCTTCCCCCTCTTTTTCTACTTCCATAGATTGGCAAGTGGGGTCGTAAATTTGATAAGGTGGGTTTACTGTAAACTCAATCAAATTATTTCCACCAATTCATTGATTCTTCTTATACATTCCTACTTCAGTAGCTCGAAACTTGATACAATGATCAAATCGACTTTCATTTTGCCAATCCATGTGTGAACGATGTTTGGTTAATCTATACACCTCACCCTATAAAATTGTAACATCATTCAGTAATCATTACAATTGTTGTTCAAATGAACCTTTCAGAGTAGAAGGATGTGAGTGATGAGATGTGGACGAACTAGGCTTCCTTATATCTGATCCTCTTTTCAAATTTGCATGCCACCTATGCAACTCAATTTTTTTATGCGGAGATTGGCTTTAATGGATGAAGAATCTCCACACCACTACTAACATCAACTCTCGCCTACTAGCATAAGGAAAAGATCACAAATGGATGCCTCAATCTAAGAGTTGTTCCCCCCCATTTATGTAATTTACTATAGATTAATATATGATGGAACATACATCAATGAGGTTATCATTCTGGATACAATAATTCATTAATACTCAATTTATAGTCAATTCACTTGTATTTGTGGAAGGAATCAATTTAGCCAAAATGAAGAAGTAGCAAGCCTTAAATATTTTGGAAGCAAAAAATTTGATCTAAACTGCCTCATCGACTTTCCACTCTCCTCTACCATCAATTAAAAGTTTCATAGCTTCATCAAGATAATCATTAGTAAAAGTAGAATTAGCCTAGGAGCAATAAGAGAGATCACTCATAGATAATAACACATTGATGCAAGAAAGAGAAATATCCACATAAGGGCCTCTTACAAAAACAAATCCATGAAGATCTTCGGGTAGAATAGAATAAAATGCTCTTGTTATTGGTACCACAACAATAGAGATCTTATAGTAGAAAATTTCTCATTTTTAACTTATAATTACTCTTTCCACCACTTCCCAAAGGTTAACAAATTCCCTTTTCACTTTTAACTTCATCGACATTAAGAGGATATTATATCACTTCTGAGCTTTGAAGATTACAAATTTCTTGTCATTAAATGACATTTTGGATTTACCTTCATTGGTTTTGGGAGCCATAGGAAAATTAATAAAATAATAATGCAAAAAATGAAGCAAAACAATGTTATAGATTCATACTAGAGACTATTTATGGGCTTAATCAAACCTCTCCCCACGAAAGCCTCTTCTATATTTCAAAAACCTGAAAAGTTCTTGGATGAAGACAAGAAATGCAAGTTTAAGATGTGGAATTTTACCTTAGGGAGGTTGTTTCCAATTTTCAAAGCTTTAAGAATTGATTAAAAAATGGAAGGGAAGGAGGAATGCTGAGTATCAACTCTCAATCATAGAATAAGGGTTGGGGAGAAGGTGTCTTGAAAAAGACCAAAATCTGGTCGGTTTAGGCATTTTGACAAGCAAGATAGAGCGAAGATTAGGCACTGCTATATTGACACCAAGCTGTTTCCCTTGGTGTGGCACCTTGGCACCAGCTTATATTTGCACCTAGACATCGGTTAAGCATCTGACACGTTGGTATCAAGGGCACTGGGGCCTGCATGCACAACCTAGATATTGTCTCGATAATTTAATTTCACTTTTTGATCTTCCCCAAGTCCTTCTTAACTCCAATAATCACCCAAAAACTAAGTACAAATGAGGAACACTCATCCACCATCCATCAAATCTTCATTCTCCACTTTCTCTTTATCGATGGATTCTCCTTTCATTTAACTGTTAGATGCTTATAGATATATTTATGTAAGGTCAATCATTCAGACAAGATTTTTTTTGATCTAGTTGCTTATGTATTGAAAACCTTAAGTATTTCCTTGTTCTATCAAGTTTCCATTACTACCAGGTAAATGAAAAGATCTTCCATAAGCTCCTTTAAATACCTGCTTTATTAAACTAAAAAGATGGAAGAACAGGGTCAAAATTAGGAAACAAAGAATTAAAATGGACCTGTCCTATTTATAAACTCAATTTGTCTCCTATAAATCCTTAAGTTTGATTAACATTTAAGATTTAGAGGACATGGTTGATCCAACTACATCTAAAGAAGTTACAAAAGTCTAGTCACAATGAGAAGACTGAGGAATCACCTCCCTCATATCACTCTAAAATCAAATGAATCCACTCATAAACCTAAACATCAACACATAAATATCAATAATTCACACCACAATAAACAATAAAAACATCACGCTAAATATTAATACAAACTTGGGTTGCCTCCTAAAAAGCGTTGGGTTTAATGTGATCATCCCAAAGAATCTAGTATTTACTCAAGTTGACCCAACATTAAGACCTCATTAACTTTAGGCCTTTCTCCACCGAGGTAGGGTTTAAGTCTTCCCCATTTAATTTAAATACCTTACCATTACTAAAATCAATAATATAAATTACACGAAAAGGATAAACTTTAACCATAATAAATGGTGCCAACCACATGGACTTATGTTTCTCTGGAAATAATTTCAATCATGCATTATGTAGTAAAACCTTCTGTCCATAATCAAAATCTTTTCTAAGAATCTTTTGATCATGCCACTTCTTCATTTTCTCTTTAATAAATTCTTTTTTGTAAGATTCTTGTCAAATCTCCTCGAGTTCATTTAAATGCTACAATCTTTTCTCACTAGCTTCTTTCATAACATAATTAAATTCTTAACAACCCAATAAGCTTTATGTTATAATTCCACCGGTAAGTGATAATGTGAGCCTATATGGAGACATTCTTATAGGAGTTCTATAAGTAATCCTATAAGCCCATAATACATCATCTAATTATTAAGACCAATCCTTCCTACTAGGATTGATAGATTCTTCTAAAATCTTTTTGATTTCTTTATTAAATACTTTTGCTAAATAACTCATTTACAGATGATATGTTATGTCAATTCTATGTTCAATTTCATACTTAGTAACTAATGTCTCAAATTTTTTATTCCTAAGGTAGCTCCCCCATAACTAATGATCACACTAGGCATACCAACATGTAATGCCCTTGGAATAATAATCTCATGTCCACAACTATCATAATATATAAATTTACTAATGATGGTACAAAGAGACCCATAACGTCTAAACTCCAAATATCAAAAATCTCAATCCTTAAAGTAAAATTTAGGGGCACTTCATCTTGCTTAGAAATATTACATACTCTCTGACATATATCACAAATTTCTATATATAAATTCACATGCCTAAATAGAGTAGGCCAATTAAATACAAATTGTAAAATATTAAAATTTGTTCTATCAAATCTAAAATGTCTCCTAAATTGAATCATGACATTTCATAAAAATTTATAAATAGGTACACATCTCTTTATAATATGATTCTTACATTTTATATAGAGGTATGGGTAATCCCAAATGTAATATCTAGTGTCGTAGAAGAATTTCTATTGTTGATGGGTATGTCAGTCCATCGAGCATAATATCACTAACTATAAAAATTACTATGTAGCATACCACAGAACTTGCCTCCCAAAAATAGTAAACAGTTGCTCATCAGGAAAATTTTCATTGATTTCAACATCATAAATATATGAATCTCCTTCATCTAGTCTTGATAAATGTTCCCCTATTTGATTATTAGAACAATTCTTATCTACTACTTCAATATTAAACTCTTGCACTAAAAGGCCTCATCTAATCATTCTTAGTTTAGCGTCCTTTTTTTACATAAGATATCTAATAGCCAAATGGTTAGTGCGAACATTACATTTTGTTCCAATCAAATGGGATCTAAATTTATCAAAAGCTTATACTATAACCAACAACTCTATCTCAGTAGTAATGTAATCGATTTGAGCTTCATTACTGGCATAAAATATAGCCCTAAACATTTTATTGTGTCGTTTTCTTAAAACTACCCTGATAGCATAGTCACCAACTAAATACATCACTTCAAATGGCCTCCCCAATCAGATGACACAAAAATTAAAGTAGTGACTAACTTCTCTTCTAAAATATTGAAGTCATTTAGACATTCATGTTCAAAATTAAATAAGACATCCTTTTCTAAGAGATGACAAAGAGGGTTGCCAATTTTAGAAAGATCTTTTATGTATTATATATAGAATCTAACATATCCTAGAAAACTTATAACACCTCACATAGTAGTGGTGGAGGTAGTTTTTCAATTTCCTTGAATCTTTGCTGAGTCTACTTCCATGTCTTTTTCAAATGTCTTATGTCCTAATACAATACCTCTCAAAGCCATAAATTTCTATTTCTCCCAATTAAGAACCAAATTGGTTTATTCCTAGTGTTTTATTACATTTGTCTAATAATCTAAAAAGAAGTCAAATGAAGGGCCAACCAATTAAAATTTATCCATAAATAGTTCAATTCCTTACTTAATCAGGTCACAAAAAATAGAGATCATACACCTCTGAAATGTAGTAGGTGCATTGCATAAACTAAAGAACATTCTTAGAAAAGTAAAATTCTTATAAGTACTTGTGAATGTTGACTTATCTTGATTCTTAAGAGCAATAGGTATCTCATGATACCCATAATATCAATCTAAGAAACAAAAATATTGATGAACTACTAGCCTATCCAACATTTGATCTAGAAAGGGTAAAGAGAAGTGGTCTTTCCTTGTGGTAGAATTTAATTTTCTTTATTCTAAACATATACACCACCCAACAACATATCTAGTTAGAATTAAATCATTATAATCTTTAATAGTCATTGCAACTCCTCTTTTCTTAACAACACATTGAATATGGCTGACCCTGACACTATATGATATAGGTTAGATAATATCTGCATCTAGCCATTTCAATATTTCTTATTTAACTAATTTTTTAATAATTGATCAACTTTGAGAATTTGCTTGGGGTTTTATGATTATCTTCCATCAGGATCCTATGCTTACAAATAGAGAGACTAATCCCCTTTCTATCTATTAGGGTCCATCCAAAAGCCTTCTTATAATTCCTTAAAATATCAATTAATTTCTCCTTTTATAAATGAGTCAAATCTAAGGATATGATAATTGGTAATGTGGATGACTTCCTCTAGCAAGCATAGTTTAAGTATGTGGGAAGCACCTTCATCTCAAATTTAGGGAATACCTCAACCAGGAAAAAGAAGTTCAATATTTTTTGTAGTCTCTAGAATCTGAAACCTCTATTAAACATATTTTAAACTATCAGTAATCAATAAGGCTGATTCATTCAAAACTTTTATAATATCCTTCTCATCCAAATCTGGCTCTATTGCTTCATAATTTTCTTCAAAATGGCAGCTACACAAATAATCAATTAAGTACATCCAAAAACATGCATCTTCATTCCTTATAGAAGGATACTTCATAGAGTTTAAGACATTGAATGTAACCTTCTAATCATTTACCCTCTTTGCTAATTCACCTTTTTGCTAGGAAAAGTTTACCTTAAATAATTGGAAATTATTTATTTTCCTCCATATCTAACACAATGAAATCAATAGGAAAGATAAACTTATCAACATTAACTAAGACATCTTCTTTAGCTCCCTTTAGATAAGTGATCGATTGATTGGCTAGTTGAAGGGTCTCTTTACCTCACTTTAGATTGAGGTCTAGCTCTTTCCTCTTTAGTAGCCAAGGGTCTAGACATCAAACTTTTCTATTGATTATTCTTAGAGGACTAGAAAAGGAACCCTCACCATTAAAAATATTAAACTCTTCTCTACTCAACTTGAAGTTCCATATATTGGTCTTGAACTCTAGCACTTGGTAGGTGAGGTCAAAATGGGGGAGCTAAAGAGATTCTCCATAAGACGGCTTGGCCTTAGGGTTGACCTTAGGTGTTGATCTGGAGCTAGTTCAATCACTTGCACTTACTTTCACTCACATTCACTCACAACCCTAAACCCAAGCTTGTTGACTTGGATCCCTTGATCTTTTAAGAGACTCATGTAGATGGTCCCCTTGACCCACCAGCCCTATGGTAAGTGAGTCAAGACCATTACATTGAGGACCCCAATGGAGATTCCACTGGTCCATGGATCAAATAGGGTGGTTGGCACTCCACTTTCACCAAAGTACCAAACTTAGCCTTTTCCCCCCAAATCTACCCAACTTACCAAAATACCCTTAAACCCCAAATTTGACCAAAATTCCCAAAATTACCAAAAAAGCTAAAGTTTGTTCAAAAGTCATCTCAAACCATTTGAAACTACCAACATTGACCAAAACTTCCCAAAATTGCCAACCAAAATACCCCTAAATTTGCTAAAATTAAAAAAATAACCTTGGTGGCCCAAACTTTCCCAAAACTCTCAAAATCATCTCAAATGTCCCTAAATCCAATTTGGAGCCTTCAATTAAACCTAATTTGATCAATTTGGCAAACTTTGACCATAAGCCCCAAATTGCCCTTAAAGGCCCAATTTCCTCAATCCACCCTAAATGTCCATCAGTTGGAGCCCAATTTCCCCTAAATTTCAATTATAAACTCAAATTCATCAAGATGAAACTCAATTCAAACCAAATCCAAGTCCAATTGATCCAAATATTTGTCTATTTTCAACCAAAATCAAAAAGCTCCAATCTGTCCTAAAACCAAAATCCAACTCAATTGAACTCCCAAATCAATTAAATTACTCAAATTATGCAACATAAACTCCTTGAAACATATCCACAGACCAAATTGGACCCTAAATTGACCTTGGTCAAGCTTCAATTTCACTCAATTTCAACCCAAATCCAAAATTCCCAAATTTGCCCCAATTTAGACATGTGCCCAAATTCCACAAAATTGAATGCTCTTACCCCAAAATTGGCACCCAATTAATGTTGAGAACTCTTCATTACATTCCCTTAAACCATTTTGAAACTCAATTTGGACTTAACCTAACTCTATCCCAACCTAAACCAAATTCTAATTCAACATCCCTAAATTGGTCAAGTTCCCAAAATCTCTCAGATTGAACCACCAAATCAAATCAAAATCACTCTAAATCTTTTATAAACCCCTAATGACAATCATCCACACAAAAATGATCAATCAATTGCGCTCAATGTCATGACTATCCTAACTCAAACTCAACTTCAAGACAATTTAACCCAAATTGAACTCGTGCACCAAAATTGACTAAGTCATGCCAAAGTGACCAACGTAATGACACCACAACCACCAAATCGATCCTAGTGAGGCTAGGCCCACCAAGCCCACCCTATGGAACTCATGGAGCAATGTTCTCTTGATTTAGGGAATTTTATCCTTTTTGGGCTTAAACCAAGAAATCCTTGCCAACATACCAAATCATTAGGGGTTAATCATAATTAAACCTCCCCCTGGCTCACCCGGCTACCTGACCACCTCTTTTGCTCTGGCCAACCACCTTAGACACTGAAAAACCCCAAAAGTGAGTGTCAACTTGTTTAAATTCAAACCCAACTACACCCATCCAAGCTGGCCAGCTCCAATTGGCTTTGGCACATTTCAACCCTCTTCGTAAGCAATTAATTGAACCAAAAACTGAATGCCTAAGCTCCACCCCCAACTCCTCTATTTAAATAGCCCCCTTCATTGCCAAAGGAGAGATGATCCAAATCATTGGAGAAAATCTACCAAAATCTCACCATAGACTCTCCATATACCCCTCCACTCAAGCTCACCATTTTCCTCTTTTGGTTCCTTCTGTGAGAGCCCGATTTTGAGCTCAAATTTTTAGCTCTAACTAGGACAGATTTCTTCACACCTCCATAGTCCACCAAACTCCAATTGATTGTGCACACACGATCCCCACAGTGAGAGGAGTTGATTCCCCACAAAACCATCCTAAAAAGCCTCTAACATAACTCTAGACCAACACCTAAGATTAAGTTTGATCGAAATCATATTTAGAAGATTCACCAACGCCTAGGACTTCAGCTAAAGATTCATTGGGTCCATTCAAAGCTTCCACAACACTTTTTGTGAGGCCTCCCCTCTTAGACCAAAGTATTAAACCTCATCTCTAATACGAGCCTATTTTGATTCTCCATATGTATTTTCTGTATTTCATACCGTATAAGCTGTATAGATATATTCTTCTTGAGTAGATGAAGGTTTAGGAATAAATCCCATGTGACTTGGTTGAGTCTAGCTCAAGATCTTAAGGTTTTATTGTGAACATCTCACTGGTTAGGTCACTTGGGGACGATGAATTAGAGCCATCTGATCGTGCGTTTATTTAAAGGATGGAGGAGATCAAGATGAATGAACTCTTGGAACCATGTGTTGAGATGGCTAGAAGCGTCAAATGGCAGAGTGCAACGTGTAAAGTTTGGTGCGGATTCTAAATTTATTTAAATTCTTGAACTTCAAAAATCATAGCTTTCTCTAGAAAAATCATAAAATAAAATAAAAATACCCTCTAGCTCAGTGAACAGAGGAGAATAATGTTGATTAAAAATAAAAAACTATTCGTTGACTCTCAATTTTTTAATAAATTAAATACTCTCTGAAGTATCTTATTTCATTATGATAAAAAATTGCTCATCATGGCTTGAAACTTTGAAGGTTCATTCCTTATGATAGAGGGGATGTCCTCTGGTGTCAAGGTCAGAGGGCATCTCTCTGCTCCTAACCCTAATTTTCAAGCTAGGATGACTATTTTGACTTATTTTAATTATATAATTTAAAATACCACTTGAAAAATTATGGTGTTAATTTTAGTAGGTTTCCTATGGTCGAAGAAGCCTAGGAAAAATGTCATGATGATTTGAATTATTCAGTACATTTCTATAGTTAACTAAACGTATATATCGTGCTTTAATTTATGTAAATTAAATACTAAATAAAAATTGACAAAACCAATTCAACACTGTGTACAAAAATCATGTTTACTTACTATAAAAATTTAAAAATTATTTGCTTAGTTTGAGCACCAAAGTTGATTTTCTAAGAATCCTTGTATTTTTGTACAAATATAATTATATTAAATAAAATAAACTTGGGAAAATTATTAAAAGTGTTTTTCTGAGTTCCTTGTGATTAGGGGAACTTAAGAAAAATAAAATTTATTTTTGAGAAAATACTTGATTTTTTAGCTTTATTTTGAGTATAAAATAATAAAAAATAATTAATAATCCCAAAAGTACCAAAATACATCAAAATATTCTTAATTGTTCTCTGATCACTTAGAACTCATTAGGATACTTTTCCTAGTTTTTCTAAGTTAAAAATAAATTTTTAAGAGCATAAAAATGAATTTTTCTTATTTTCCCATTAAAATAATTATAATAAATAAAGTAAAAAATCATAAAAATCCAAAATTTGTTTCTCTCAGTTCTCTAAACTTAGAGAGGTTTATTAAAAATAAAAAGATAATTTTGGTAATTAAAACATTATTTTACATTTAATTAGATCATTATAATTGATTCATAATCAAATAATAATGATAGAGATTTAATTCAGAAAACATCATAGAATTTTGTTTAAGTGTTTCTCTAACCTAAGGGGACCTCTAATAATTTTCTCATGAGTAAAAACTTTATTTTGGATTGTTAAGTAAATCAATTTTTAAAATACTATTGTCCAAATTTAAATGATTGTTTAAGTTAAATTAGATTTTGAAAATTCACATTTTCTCCTTTGTTATTTTAGTTAATCCATGGATAGGACACTCTAAAAATTCTTAAATTCGTTTGAATTTTGATTAATGAGTTATGAAGTGATGAGCCCCAAAGGCTAAGGGGTAACTTTAGATTTTTGTGCCTCAATAAAATTTAGGATTAACAAAGGGAAAATGGGTGATTTTGATCCTAATGAACTTGTTTAGTGATTGAAATATAATGGGATTAAAAGGTGGGAACTCACTTACCACTTGTTCTGTAATAAGAACAAAATTATAATTTACTTAATTGTCATGTCTTGGAAGTCAATCAAATTTAAATGATTCTCAAGTGACGGGTTCAAGTTCGGAAGATAATTTTTCATTAATTATAAGCCCATAGTTGCTGACAATGTGATATTTCAATAAGAATGCATGTCATTTAAATCAAAATTTTGCTAGTTACCATTTCAACTATTGTGAATTTTCAGAGCTTGGTAGCGACCTAGACTTGACATTTAAACTCATTTGATTGGATTTAGAAGGTGACATGATTAATGATTAACACCTTTTTACACTACAAGCCCAATTTTAACTATGGGTACCAAAAACAAATGACAATAATCTGCCTTAGGGGCACCCACCCACATAACTCTTAAATGAAATATCAATTAATTAATTGAGTGTCCTAGCCTCGAAATAAATAAAACACAAGTTTCTTTGAGCAATGAGATAACCTTGGCTTAACCTTTGATGATTAATAAAATGATATGATAAGTTCAAAATGAACTCGAAATATTTCAAGAAATCATCAAAGTGATTCAGGATCATGCTCCAAGCACTTTGAAATCTCTTGAATATTTTGAAGGGCAAATTGAACTTATTATATTTTTTTCTAAAATCATCCACTAAGATCTTTTGAAACTCAATAAAGTCATAACTTGGGGTTTGGTAGGAATACCTTCATCTACTCTTGTAATTTGAATTATTTGCAAATATATATACATATATATATATATA